>LUCH01003349.1:0-46068 GCA_013368495.1 Paragonimus heterotremus | reverse complement strand
GTGCTATATATCTCGAGCTTCTGTGACCTAGTTTTGTCTCGCTCATCCAACAAACGGTGTTGCCGCGTCTCTTCTGATTTCTCGATTTTCCGTCAAGTGACTGAGCTCATAACCAAGATGACGACCCAATAGGTTCATTCTGAAAAACCTTAATACGTCAGTTTCGATGTCGCATGAACTTTGTCGAATGTTCAAAGCCTCGAAACTGCAGTGGCTCATAACGAAATTGTTAGACCGGGCACAAACTCTACTTCTCCTGAACTAGAAGCCACAAAATACAGTGAAGTAGCCTAAACTTTGAACCAAAATCAATGCAACACTAAATTCACAACGATAGCTAACTGGTGGAAGTGTCTGTGGCGTGTATAGTTATTTAAAAGTTGACGTTTTCATCTACAGCAGACGAACAGCAGTTAATTGGAGTTGTCTCGAACCTATCTGAAGTAGTTTGACAATATCTACCCTAAAGGCTTTTCATATTACCGCTTTCATACATTCCTGAACTCTGATTGGAGGGAAAGTGGATAACGTTTTCTTAACCCAGTCTACTTAATTTGTTAAAAAGATAATCAACTTTCACTCTCTGGCTAGTTTTACAGTTCCTTTTAACAAACGATTAATTAGAGAGATGGATAAATAGTGGTAATATTTAACCCCAAATTTTGCATTCTAACGAATGGTTCCTACGAAAGTAAACGTGGTAATTGTAGGCCAACGTTTGTACTTGTCTAGAGCCAAAACGTTAGCGCATTAAACGGTACACTTACATCACATATCACGATTCCACAAGCTTACAAGAAGAGGTATGTACTGCTGATGAGCCGCAATTCGAGCGAACCTTGGACGCCTTTGTTGCTTATAAGCCACATCTGTTGTTCATCACGTAATAATTCGTTTCATACAGTTCATCACGGGCAATTTATTGCGGGACAATTTACTCTGAGAGAAGTTGCCTAGGATGTTGTTTAGTCGAAGGGCGGAAGTAGATGCAGAGAAATAAGAAGTCCGCTCAAACTGCTGTGAACCGTGCTCGTAAATAAGGACTGTTTCAATCGATTTCATATCATTACTGTGTAGTGAAACCTGAAATTGGGCGTCATTTAACCATTTTTTTCTGAATTCCATGTGCTACTTCATCTATTCATTGTTTTCATCGTCGCGTGACTCAGCTTTCAGAAAGGGACACATAATGGTAATAGTTTAGGACATCCACGCCTTCTCAGATCTTACAACAGATTGTCTTGTACTCTTTTGAAAGTTCATTAAAAAAGCGAATGTGTTTCAGAGGGATGTCTACTCAAAAAGTTCCTCTGGTACACTGGTTGTATACTTATTCAGTCATATCAATCGAGTTGACAACTTCCATGGCGCGTGAGTGCTCTGAAGAATATTTGCATCGATGTGTTATATCAGAAATAAGCTATACTGGGATGAACTGTATGTTGAAAAGTTTTATTCGGCGAGAATTGCCTCGTGTTGAATTGATCTGGATTTGCCGGTAAAGTTGAACCGAGCGACGACAAAAGGGTACATATGAACAACAGCAAAATTCATTGATAAGCCTTCTTTCATTTTTCAAGCCATCTAGTATTGGATCTCTGAAACTGATAAATTCGGAAGTTACACACACATTAATTGCGCTGAATTTGAGTCATCAAGACAGCTGGGTTGCTAGATCTAAGTCACTGAATTTTTAAAGATGTCACAATGCCATGGTTTGAAATTACTCATTGAGAGCAAGTAAAACAATTCGAATTTCAGTTGATGTATTATTATAGGACACTTGAACATTTATTACAAAGTAATGGTTTGGCTAGGACTGTAGACATGAAGGTAAAGATGAAGAGAAAATGCATTTGTACATCTGTGTTGTTTATATTCAACTTTCGTAAGAATTAAAGAGGATAAGCTGAAATATTTTTGATTTACAATAACAGACTAGTCCTGTGGAAGAGGTACTGGCACTGTATCACTCCACATACATGGTACGCATGCTGAGTGGGATTCTTGATTAGCAACCAAAATCTCTCTCCATCCTTGATTGTTCATTTACGCAAAACACTGTCCAGGTATGTCACGGAAGGCGTAATAAACGTTGAGGTATCGAGCGACCAAATGTTTTTCTGTAAATCAAATAGAAATTTGGTTTACATGCGTGAGGAGAAAGACAATATTTTGGCTATATTAACAAAAAAGTCCATTGTCCTACAGTTCGGTGAAAATAGTTACAATATGACAAGAAGATAGGTCAAATACGTTTCGAAATGTTGTTCAAGCTGTACCTTCAATAAACTGAGTATGATGACAAAGCCAGGTGGCTAAAGAGTACCAGATAACTGCTATTCGTTGATTCTCATTGATGTCATATAGAAAGCAAGTAATCATGATTTACCTAACAGAAGTACACTTGCGCTGTAGACAAGTCGGTTGGTGATAACCTGGTTTTCAGCGTTTTTATTCGTTAACTCTAACTCGTAATTTAACCTGAAAAAAGGTGTTTTCTCTAGCCGGATTAATCTACTGTTGCAAGTAATTTACACTTATGTATCTTTGTATCAGCATACGACATTCAAGATTTGATTCCAAGTCAAGAATTATGATCATGTCGCGAGTCACACTCAACATACCTGATCCCTCGTTACTCTTGTGATTTACTGACAACAGTCAGTCAATATTGGCTGTTTTGGCGTTTTCGCCGTGTGTCTGCATAATATAAACGTCAGACAATAAGTGTACCTACAGAAGATGAAGCTGGGGTTCACTTACATACAACATGAAGAAGAAGATCTAGCTGTGTTAGTTTGTGCTAATCATCATCCCATTACTGTCACTCAGTCTAGTAAGCAAAGTAACACACGGTAAAACTGTACAGCTGGAATAAGGACAACTGAGAAGGTATTCATCAGTTTACATTAACCCTTCTCAGAGAAATCCGCACATCTCAAGACGACGGAGTACCAACCTTCTCTGAAAGTATTCGGCTTTTTGAATTCGTTCGAAATGGAAATTAACAATGTCACATTCTCCCAAATATTCACAATCCGTAGTGCTCGCCAGTTTTTTTTAAACCGCTGTTAAGTCAACCTATCAAATTAATCCACACGTCTGGCTAATTTACGCCTAATCAACAACTCAGTGAGCACATATGCTAAGCAATGTACCATTTCCAAAGAAAATTAATTTTCTATGGCACCGTTGTCTCAGTTGAGACAATTACAATTTCCTGGCACAACCTACCCTGTAGATCTCCAACCAGTTGTACCAATTTTTGTTGTCTAACCGTGTATTTTCCGTAATTATAGTGTTGCTTCAATTTACTTCTTACAGTTGATCAAAACTGACTTTGTTTGCAGAAATACTTTAACAAATTTGCTTCTTCCAAATTGTTTATTGTTAACTTAGGCAAGACATCACAACTATATGGTCTGATACAGTTGTCTAATTCCTGCCTAAGAGAGGAGTTCCAGGCGTACGGTCATCGTTTGGAGACAACTGGACAGTCACTAATTTTCATCTCCAGATGATTTGGCAATCTGAGTACTACTCATAGGTAGACGTGCCTAAGCATTTGCACTTAATAATTCCGTGGTGCCCAAGGCGTTTACAGTGCCACAATGGTCAACACAGTTGGTTCATAAAACTGTGGTCGGAGTTGTGATCGCGGCAGTGAAAAAGATAGGCACTGTTGACGAGCTCCAACAAGAAAGAAGCTTTCAATTGAAAGGAGCTGGTTGAAGAATCTTAAGTAAATTCTCATACTACCCTATCAGCAAAGAGACTGAAATACTCACTTGTCATCGGTTGATAGATGTGCGCGTCGTCAACCCAACGCAAACGCTTCGGATAAACGTTCTCCGGCTTTTGAGGTGCATTGAAATGAATTAGAGCCAGTTCTTCTATGGCCAAAGCCTTGGCCGTCTCAGCAGCTTCGCTTGTCATTGACCACGTGACTGGACACATATTTGTCACACTTAGAACACCCATTTGGACATTCCAGGTACATGGGAGTGTGTAGAGTAATTGAGGTTGGACATGACCAATCCGATTTAACACGTCCTGCAAAATACGTTTAATACGGAGTATAGGTTAGAGAAAAGACAATCCACTAAAGCAGACAGATTCAATTATTTCAATTGTAGTAACCCCAAGTTGACAACTGACTGGACTGTGGCCAATCTGAATAAATCGATTTAGTCGGACCATAACTCATCTGACAGTCGTCCTGCTAGCAGTCAAGGTCACATAACAGTTAATGTGTGCACGAGTCGATAAAGTTTTCACCAACTCCAAAGCAGACTCACTTGCTCGGCAGTTGGCAGGATGTCAATTTTGGATAGCAGATACTGTAAATTCTCGTTCCAAAGTGAATTCCAGGCCATTGAACGAAGTCGAGACAAATGAAACAACACAAGGCCAGCGTTATAACCCGGCCCCTGTGATGAGGAAAGCAAAAACAATGCTATAATGAGCAGTTCGCAGGAGCAATTACCAATAATTTTCTGTGGCTCATTGTATTTGGAAGAGACGCAATGTTTCAAACCGTTTTTGGAGCTACTTGTAGTTTTTGGTAGATAACAGAGGAAATATAATTTTGTGTACAGGTAAACAGTCTTCTCATAGCCCATCTTCTGGTAAAGTTGGACAGAAGAACAAAACAACTAAGCTGAGACAGCAGTCATAAGGATGTCTGAGAAGCTACTTTGGCTTCATTGATTTGTCTAGTCACTCATAATCACGTGTTTTAACTGAGGTATGGACCGTCTGTTCTGCTGACGTGTTATCACAGGCACCCCATATGTAAGCCAGGTGATCTGGTTTCAGTAGCTTCAGTAGTGTACGATATTTTCATTCAGCCCTCACACCGGCTTTCTGAATGAACTAGAGAATATTGCGCATCAAATGTTTGCCACGGTTACCGTGCAACTTGGGCTAATGCAGTCAGTTGCTGTAATGTGACGGCGTAATTCAACCACTGAACATCGCATATCTTAGTGGGTTTTGTTTCTGTACCCCAGTCGGATGTGAGCACACACGTACAACAACATATGGGCTATTCATGTTTGCACTCTGTTGGTGTTAGTTAGGTTGCTGGTTTGGAGACCAGCTAAACACCAGCAAAAATCATCACATGGATCAGATGTCATGCATGGGGAGTTTTTCCTCGTTTCTTTACCAAACGTCGATTCCTCTGTTTTCATGTAACCGGTGGTCCGTCTGCGGGTTTGCTGTTTACCCCTTCAAAGATAACCGTATTGCCCATTACAACCTTGATCGTATTTTGTTGGTAATGTGCAACACCTATAAAAATTTAGACAGCCATCATCCTGGACTATGATCGATCGATAACATCTGAAGTCTTCGTACAGTAGTTGCTAATTGTCCGTACTCATGTATCCTAGATTTGGGTGCAAGGCAACCAGCACTATTCGTTCTTGAAACCCCTATGGTCTCTTCGCTGGAAGTGCATCTTTGGTGAACACTTCCGCATTTTCTCTTGACTGAAGCGGATATACTCAAGGTGCTAAGATTAACCAAGGACCTCGCTGCACTGAATGTATACGTACAGGTATGTCAAGTTCAGTAGGCAATCGACGGTAGACAATGTGGCTATCAGGTTCATAAAATAATGTATAGAACGTTTAGAATTCTGGAAAGACTAATGCACCTACTCTAGAAAAATCAGAATAATAATACGGAGACTTCAGCACAGTGTCTGGCTCTAAACGAGAAGGACACATGAACGAGAAGAGTATGTGACTTAAGCCACAGACAGACTGTCGGTACGGGTGCATGAAGAGAGTTGAAGCCTAGCGAAGTAAGCGTGTTTGAAGGTTACGCACAGCCGATCGTGAACGAAAGACGAGAAGAGAAAGCAACGAAATTGTGAGGTCTATCCAATCTGATCAAACTGAAACTGAATTTCCTAGAACTCCTGAAAAACATGCATAGTTTTTCTTTTCATGTTTTGATAAATTTGACCTCCAATTGTCACCAATAGGACCTGAATTCGGATCCCAAAAATAGATTTAGGCAGTCGAATTGGAAGAGGTAATAGCTGAGTGACATGTAACCATCGTCAGCCTTTAATACTGGGATTCCCAAGACATCCTTAATCCAATCGTCTTATGAGTACCTGATCCGGAAAGCAATGACTAGAAACTACAGACTGAGGAATATTTGGCTTTTCTTATATTTTCAAGACAAAATCCGATCGTATTAGCAATCAGACCTAGTGAAGGTGCACGAATCTCCAGTTTCGATGAAGCTGATTGTCTAAATTGAAAAAATGCGTCATTGGCAGATGAAACCAAATTTATTCGCGAACACAGTAAGAATGGTAAGACAATGGCAGTTGAAAAGAAATCAAAAAAAAAAGAGAACAAAGAGGTCTACTGATATGGATACCTTTAAAAGAATTAGATCAGTGGATACTGTAATTCCCAGGCAATATATGTTACTCAAGGTGTACAAAAAATAAGTCATTACTATGTCCGACCCTCGTTATAGGAGTCTCCGTATCACGATAAAATGGTTAGCCGAGATGTTAAAACCGTTTAAAGGAAAACCAGGGAATAAAAGATTTCTTGGATTTGTTGGGACGTTAGTTCAAGTGAACTTGATGGAAAAACGGTTGGTTCCACTTGATTTCATATCTCCGGTTACAGTATGGGGAAGTCAGTAGCGAAGGTAAAGAAGCTACTACACCATTTCATCTACAATGTTCGGTTTGAGTTCTTCGGCAATGGGGTAACCACTAAACTCATTATTGGTTCATGTCGTTATGAAAATGTAACAGTGTGGTTCATTAACTAACCATACGAGCATTTTGTAGATGACAGTATGTGTAAGACAAGTTAGTCGAGAGTTCTCAGAGTGACACCGTCACATTTCACTTCTATCAACGAAATTACGTATTTTAACTTAGAATCTCAATCGTTTACAAGTATCACATTTTTTATCGTGTTCATGTTTCATCATGTGAATGGCACCATACAACCAAAAGTGTATCGTCGTGCAACTTGGAAGTGCATTATATACTTTCGTGACTTTGTATCGTTATGACTAAAACAGAACTCAATCCTAAGTGTGACAGATATGCTTGTGAAAATATTTTCGAATGACACCACAGAATAACAGAAACAGTTTTCACTCAATACATTCATTAAAGATGACTCTCCGGAACAGTTCACTCGTAAGAATACGTCAATAAATGCAACTGTAGATAGACTGCAAATTCTAGACTAAAAGTCTGTTTATACTTCTTTGCAATTCGAAATCGATAGTCCTGCAGGAAACATAAGCCAGACAATGATGTTTTACAAAGGGTCACTAGCAGCTAAAGGAATCATTTTAACTATGTACTCATGTCCCATTCGGCTGTTAACCGGATGGACCCAAATAACCGGTAATGTTAACATGGTGATATGAGAAAAGGAAGTGTGAGAGCAACACTATGCTTTGGCTAGAAGCCTGGCTTGATTTGGAGCAGATATTCCCAGACAGGGTCAGATCTGCTGTGGCGATGTTTAATCACGTCTGGTTGATTCACTCAGTGCGATAATAACTCTAGAACTAACCAACTAACGGCGTTGTTGCAATACATAGTTGATAGTCGAATCAACAACCAAACAGAACTGAAGCGCCTATGTCGGAGATGTCGGTTCATTTATCAATAAGGAAGACTTTCATCATGTGTCGTTTTCACTTAAAAAGGGGTATCTGCTGCCCTCAGAAAGCAACTACGAATGAGCAAATTTAGCAGGATTGTTCTGAAACCTTCATAAGTTTTCAACGAATTGTAATTTAGTTTATTGGTAACATTTTTACTTTGACGGACCAGATTCACCGGTTGACAATTTGGTGACATTTAAGGCACATCGAGTGCTGACAACTAAATGAATCGGAGGGTAACAGATCATGGGTTGTGTGTACAGACAAGGACAAATACTTGGTTCGGAGTGTTAATAAGAACAGATTGGAGTCATGAGGAAACCCTGACAGGAATGAACTCGATGTTCCCAGTCAAATGGGCTGACGAAACAGCCATCTGAGTTTGTGAAAGCCAAGTGTTGAACATCATCCACAACTGATCCCAGACTTCACATTCTCACAGAATCTCAAGTCGGCCTATTTCGAGTAGAAGCATTAGACTTGAGTTTCGCTGTCATTAGGGCAACCTGATTATTATTGACAAGCGAAAGTGGTTGAGCGTTCACATAAGATAATTCGGTCGTGCCTAACGTGAGGTCAGTGGCGTAGTGGTAAACGTGCTTTGTCTCATGAACAGCGTGGCCGGAGTCATAGTCTCGGCGGCGGCTTGGATATGCACTACTAACGAACTCTAATGAGAACGAAACTCGAGTCTAGTGCTTCTTTTCGAAAGAGGTCGACTGGATTATCTGTGGGAATGTGACAGATGCAAACAACTGTGGGTGATGTTCAACTTGAAATAAACCAAATCCCCGACTACTCATCAATAAATTCGAGTGTCATAAGCATAAAGTTGATCTCTTGAGAGTACTGTTTCATCTGTTATCCCGTTTGATGAAGCTTCTGTTTTGGGAACGAGACGCCAACAACAACAAAATCACTAGTTACTTACAGGTCGATATGAAACGGTCGTCTTGTGTTTCTCCTAAAATCTAGTGTGAAATACAGCAGAACATGAGGTACTTCAACCAAACCTCATTCCTATAAACACAGGGAACGTGTTTTACCTGGAATAATAAGAGTTAATCGCGGAAGTTATAATACACATATATGTGTACGCAAGGACACTAACACTTCAGTAAGTACACATTTATACAGTGACCAATACTTAAAAGTCTAACCCATGAAGTGTCTAGTGGACCCACAAAGCTAAGTCACAAATCTGGTTTCTCTGTTCGCCGTGATCATTATGTTTGTTACTGTCATACGGCTAGTTAGCTGAACGTTAAGTTAGTCATCTGATCCCTCTATGTGAAAGGTTTCGTACAGGATGGTCCCGTCAAATGAGGAAAAATATGCACTCCAAGCGAAGTATCTGAGGTAGTTAAATAATTCTCACTGATAAACACAAGGAAATTATCTAACCTTACTTTTACTGTCATCCAAGCTAAGGTAGATAACACAATTTGGCATGGGATCTGGAAACATTGAAGCGGGTAAGTAGTGACAAAGTGTTTAAGAGCTGACCAGTTCACTGAACGTCTTTCTGTCCTCTCTATTTTTACTGCTTTCCACTGACGTTTCTCTCCCTACTGATAGCACAACTGCTTAGAAACAACTGAGGCCACTTAAGTACAGTAAAGCAGAAAGGCTAGATAGACTAACTCCGGTTGTTCTCAAAATGTGCTGACGTCTTTTCTGAACATCTTACGGACATCTTAACACAACGTAGGGCACAGTCCTTAACCTATGACGTGAAAAACTACCGACATCACGCATACATCAAACAGTGGGGCATCTAAATTCCGTTGAAGGCTTTTCCGAAAATTCTTCCTGTGAGTTTAATTTCAGAGTTGCTAAACGGATCCACCATGGTTGGCCCATTGTTAATTACAGTTCATCTCTAGCTTGTTTCGAGATTGCAGATGTACAGTTCACCGTTCCTATAGTCCATAGTAAAGCAATGCTTCAAACTGGATCTATTGGGAGGGACACTGTTACCTGGTCTCAAGAGGTAGGGTATTCAACTGTCACCGAAACCTTTTTAGTCGTTCCAAGACTATACGTCCACGTGATCAGTTGTCTTCCACATCCGTTGAAAATCAATTGCCCTCTACGGTGTAGTTCTGCTCCAAACTTATTTTCGTTTGGCGTGAACCCCAATCTCCTTTACAAAGATCCCGTTCTTTTACAAGATGGAAATTAAATAGTCTCTTGGGTTCAACAATGTGAAATATCTCATATTTTTTGTCCAGCAGAATGGTCTTATCTAAATTGTTGATCTGTCTAACACATGTGTCCAACAGCTCAGTAAGTTGAAAAATGATGCTGTACCATTTTTCTTCTTGCCAGGAGATCGCACCCTCGGTATTTGCTTGAAAGCTGTTGCCAAATACAATTTAAAAACAGAGTTCTTTCTTGGTTTTAGCCTATTAACTATTCAAACATTTCACCGATTTGCAATCAGACACAGTCTTCTCATGTTAGCAAGGTTTCCACCAAACTGAGAAGACTAAACTGTTTAAGTTTGTGTCTTAATTCACTTTTAATCTGTGTAATCTCTGTTGTTTTGTAAATGCTCACGTACTCTCTCAATGGTGATTTGATCACTCTACATTTTTTATTGTTTCCTGACCAACAAATTTTAACTTACTTCCACAGTCAAGAGACATTTGTCTAACCAAATTGGAGCTCCCCTTTCTAGTCTCTTTGGACTTAATATGTTTCAACAATATAAAGCTTACAAATCGTTTGTCTTCTACACTTTTCTTGATTCCGATCACTTTCCTTATTCCGATCTTTGTAAATGTAAAGTAACCGGTTCAACTTGGTCCCCTTACGAATCAGTATCTGTCTGTACCCCAGTGTACGATTCTATCTAGTTTATCTGGTCTCTTATTGATCCTGACATTTCGCACGTTTTTTTAATGTAGAGTGAAATAAATACTAGCTAAAAACTGTACTCATTAATGAACTGTTTGTGTGATATTTTGAAACTGAGGTGCATAAAACAACTCATTAAAATGGATAAACTTAAAGCTGGCTTGAAGCACCTGATTCTATTGTGTTTATTGCACCATACACTAATTCACAGTTAGTTGTGAACGTGATGTGATGACTAAACAAATTCGTTTGTAAAACCCGTACAACAACTATTGATTGATTGATTCGACAATATAAACCAATTCTCTGTTCTTCATCGTCAGGTATTTGACGCCACAGGCCACAAACAGTCGTATGTGGGGGTTGAGATTGCATAACCAGTAATGTACATGTAGGTGGATAGTAGTGAGAACATGTTGCAGAAAAGCATTTTGGTACGGAAGAAGGAAAATTGCAGAATTGGAGAAAACTGGTGAGCACAGAGAAAACGAATTTGTTGAAGCACAGTGAATTACAACACGAGTCATTTTCTACAATAAGTTCTAGTGTCAAATGTTAGTTACCTATATTTCATGTAATTTGGATTTACTTCAGACAGCCAATAAAGCCTTGTGGAAACAATGGTTGACGGTAAGAATATCAAATTCCGAACCAAAATCATACACTGGCCGCTATATTACATCTCGGCCACTTAACAAAGCAGATGCAAGCAGAACACACAGTTGTAACCGATATGTTGGTATGCCCAAGATGCTTTGGGACCAAAACAGCCCGTAAAATGAGACTACTAAGGTCAGGAGTCGGTACAGTCTGTTAGCTCTCGAAAAACCTTTGGAAAGCTTATCATTGCTAATGCTTTCGAGACACTGACGGTCGAAGAAACACACACTCATAACGTCTTATAAGCACTGTTACCTCCGAACTGCTGTGATCGGCATAACAATGTAGAAGTTGGAAAGAAAGATCGAACCCCAAGAACCTGCGATTAAAGCACCCCCACTTACTCTCAGCTATAATGAATGATGTTTTTTCGGCAAAAAACGCTATAGATTTACAGAACGCCAACAAAGTTTGCGCTACCAGTAGACACAAACCAGTTGGTTTAAAAATGGACGGGGTGGAATGAGAAATCTAAATAAGCACGAAGATCGCAAAGAGGTAACACAAACGGTATTAGTCTCTATTGTTATGAGTATCTCAAGAACGACTGGTATGTTTGGTGCAGCCAACCGATTTACAAAGAAATGGGTCAAGATTTTAATTCCTCGAAGTCGAGGTTAAAGACTGCTTGATATAAACCTTTTCGCAAGGATTGACCAATGACATAGCCAGCACCATAATTATTCATATGTTTCTACAAGTAAGCGAACACTTATTAAAAAGCTTAAGAAAAAACTCAGACATTCCCTACTTTGGTAATTAAAGCCATACATCTTACCATAAAATTAACTCGAGATACAAGCCCATTGTTCAAAAGAACACAATAATTTCTGGAATCGTGCACAGTTATTGCCATGCTAAACCACCTCCACAAATTTCTAACGGAGGGCCGTAGACAATATAGATTCGGCTTAAAAAACAACCTGTTATTCTGACCCTTCAAACTTTTTCCTCATCGAATGAGAGAGCTGACTGGGTAGCATTCATTTTTCGTTCAGAAAAAAACTGTTCACTAATGGATAAGTTTACACAATTAAGAAGAAACGCTAAAGTATACGCGCTTTGTTTTGTGATAATCGGAGACGAAAATACGTTGGGCAGTTCATCACTGTAAGCAAAACATTTTCCAGGTTTAAGAAATAAAACCCGAATGCAAAGAAAAACACTGAACTGTTGAATGCCAGCATTCAATCCTTGAACACAATGAAGCTGTGTACCACTAAAACGGACATACACACACAGACATGTCGTTGACGAAACTCAAGTAAACACAAAAAGCAGGTATACACCTGGTGACTTTTAAAACGTTTTAGATAGATGGCGAAGAAATTTGTAACGTCACAAACTAAAGTATGTAACCAACGGGATACATCGATTATTAACTTACCAGACTTGGCCAATATTTGCGTCCTGTTTCCGACCAGTAGTAAGGGCTTGTTTCAGGAACCATAGCAAATGCCTGGAAATATAGTGTAACAAAGTTAAGTATGGAGAAAAACTCAGAAATCTTAGTCATTCATTTGCTAGTCAGCGTAACTAACAGCGTTGGAAATAAGTCACTAGAAGAATGTGGATGCATTCAGGAATAATGCTACATGAGACGTACATAGGCTTGTTTTTGCATAACACAACACTGAAGCGACAACTGAAGTCAAGATTATACCTTCTCCTGTGCGACCGATTTTCCGGAAGTGTATCAAAATTAATTTATGAAAAACATCGAATACGTGGAAGTAAGCCGCGGTAACCATGGATTTTACCTTCAAGTTGACTTGTCTTTTGCAGCACCCAACTGCGGCATTTTCATAACATCGCATTCTCCTTATCGTTCTCTAACCCGGTTGAACAGACATCTCAGTATCTAAAAGATGCCATATCTATCAGTTCTCTTTGATGGATGAATGCGTCACCATATGAGCAATCTAATGTTCGTTTAAAACATAATGGTAGACTGTCAAATCAGAGTGTTCATTCGTATTCATCCGACAACCGAATGATCAACTCAATTCGTTTATCGTGTCGCTTATAAAGTTTGATTAGACCGGAGCACTGAACACTATCGGTGCAGTAGATGGCTGTTAAAATCCAAGCTAATCTACTTCGCTGAAGTTCGAACAGGCATAACCTAACAGTGAACAATGACTGAAAAGTGTACATCTTAGGAGTAAAACCGCCTTGATAGAAATGTCCACCTATGAAACAAAGCTCTGGCGAAACACAAACCGAGCACCAACTCCATTTAATTAAAGGTGAACTAGGTATCAAACATTGCACAGAAATCATAGATCAAGAGAAATTGTGTGTTAACACTTAAAACTAATATCTAAGTCAAAACACATTGCTTCTGCATACAGTTGTATCAGCGTAAGATTTTTTTTAATAAAAACGCATGTCAACTTAACGCTTTTCTCCTCCAGTGTTATAACGGGCAAAAAAGAAATGTCTAAATGAAGTGAGTGTGTGTTTTTACTACACATTGAAACAAGTGAATCAGGACCAGCTCATTATACTAGGTTAAAATAACAATAATATGTTAACAAGGTGATAAGCGGAGTCTAGCGGATCGGGTCAGCATGTACTGAAATCACTACCGGTAATTTGAGATTGATCACAAGTTGCTTATGTCGCTAACTAACGTATCAGGACAAATGTCGGTTTAGTGTAATTAGAATGACTGAAAGTTGCGAATGGGCACAATTCAAGAACAATTGTGGTCACGCTGTTAGATTTGACCCTTTGTCCATACTTAGTGGTTGGTCGCAGAGGTTGGGACTAACACATCCGTTTCACAAAAAAGATGACTTGCTGTAAGCGCTCAGTCCATATCTAGATACACACCACTGAAAACTCCTATAATACGCAGAAAAATAGGCTTCAATATCTCTGGTTGAACTGAGATGGCGTAAATAATTTCCATTAACGTCTATTAAAGTTAACCTGCAAACTGCATACAACCGTCAACAATGGTTCATATTTAGCTACAAAAAATAACCACATCGAATCTGAAGTTTTGAACGTATAGCCTACTGAGAACCACGCTGGGATTGGGATGTACCCATATGCGAGAAAACCAATGGTCCAAATAACTCACAAACAATAAATAATACATTTCACTCGATCAGCATGTATATTCCACCAGTTAATTGCGTAATAAACACATTTTTGAACAGTTATGTAACTAACTCAATAACACTGACATTCATATTTCTCACCTGAGTTTCATTGAAGCGATCAAAGTGAGCCCACAAATCACAAATGTGCCTGTTCACTAACATGTCTGCATCCAACATTATTACCTGGAAATAAGACAACGCAAATGATTCATAATTACCATTATTCTCCTCTTTCTCGTCGTATTAATAAAACGATACTAAACACCCATTCGGCGACAACATTCAATCACTTTATATCATAATCCTTTGTAGGTTTTATAGTCCTGCCGTTAATCTGTCGGATACTACACCTGTTGTTCTTGTCCTTATATCTATCACGACAACGTTTTGGTCAACTGCAAACTCACCGTCTCGCAGATTCTCACTTAGGAGGCTGCTCCGTGATACTCTTCTGCTCAGTATGTTACGCATCTCAACAAAAAGTAGCTAGTTGGCTAACTGGTTAGTTAGAACCCATCAAAAAACAAAACAGTTTAATGCGTCCTGTCGAAACGATAAATTTGGATTGTGTCACTTGCGTGGACTGTTCAACTCGCTGTCACCAACTGAGGTCCGTTAAGGAGACGACGATTTGATTGGTATAAACTGACTACCCTTCAAATTTGGTTACAGCTTTGATATATTCAGATAAACGTTTTACAGAGTCAGGAAGGAGCGTCGCAGTGTTGAGTATTACTCGTTTCGTATGCAGAACAAATATTTGCTAACACGGGAATCTGAACTCCAGCCTACGTCGTCATGAGGTGAACCTTTGTGAGCACTACGCCGGTGAGCTCACACCAAGTTAGGTCAAATTATCCTATGTAAATGTTTTCACACAATTTTTTGTGACCCTTCGGAAGCATTATGTATCAGCTGACTGTGACGAAAGAATCGGCAAAGGATGAACACCATAATTTCAAGAAACACACGGGTGATATAGCATCTAAACCAATCGGGTCAAAGCGGTTAATTCTTATTGGGGGCTAAGGTAAAACTTCTCAGAAATCCGGAAGTGTATGTTCATAAGTACCCAAACAGAATTTGCTTGAAATATTGTCGTCGAAGCCCGTGTTTTGTTGCCCACACCGTAACGATGGATGTTCACCCGACAATAATACATCAGAAACTTTTATCTTCTACCAATCTTGTGCAATTTAAATCTGACCCGGTCATTAAGTGATACGGATATATCCAATCGGTTGTATCTCCTGAGAGTTCCGTCATTCCCAAGAGTCTAGATGTCTTGAGATAGAGGTGCCGGGATTGTGGCTCTAATGCTATTTTGCCAATATACTCAGAGATTGATATGTTTGATAACACGGATGATGACAGAGACAAAACAGGGATGTGTGAAAATAAGATCATCGATTCCCTCAGAAGACCAATGCAAACCAGTCGTATCACACAAAATCTGTTTGACCAGATGAAGGCAGTAGCATCAATCATCTTAAGTGCGAACGGTTTCCTTAGGGTTCTTTTAGATCGGCGTACGACACATGCAGTTCACTGCGTAACGCAATTATCAGGTGGCCAACAGAAACACTGAAGCTCATATAATGGAAGCTATTTCCATACAGTCTTCGTGACACTGTAGTCTGTGAATTCCGTGAGGAACAACAACACTAAACACTTAGACGCATCAGCCCAGTGGTATTCCCCAAACATGGTTTACTACAATGCTAACCTTGAGACTGAAGGTGAAAGATAAGCTACCGGTCTACGGTTATTCACAGTCGGTATATTCGTCCCTCTGCTGTTTACGTAAACCAGAACATGGTAGTCGTACAACTAGGCATTTGCCAAAATGTATCGAAGAGTATCATCCAGCCTGATTAGCAACCGGTCGCTGAAATTCACTCACTAACTTTAATGTCACATATCTCGCCGAAGGCAACCGTCACATAAACCTCACCAAAACAGTCTCAGTTATCTACAACGTTGCCATCGACCAATCCAAGACAGTGTATCAGCGCATTTTGCCGAATCGGTTGCCATCAAATTATAGTGACTGTCTTGTTAACTCTAATCGGTTACTCTGCGACCAGAACATCACTTTCAGTTTAAATCACAAAAATAATTGAGGTTGTTGAAAGATAACGGAACATGTACTGTCTAAGCTCGAGGTGACTGGGTAGTTTGACCAGGGCTCAAAAGCGAATGTGATTAAGCGCTTGCATTTGGTGATTCAGTCGTGCCTAATGTAAGGTCAGTAGCGCGGTGGTCGACACGACTGCTGCAAAAATGTGTGATCGAAGTTGACAACTCTGCCGTAGAAAAGATATACCCCACTGACGAGCTTTAACAAGAGCAAAACTGGAGCGTAATGTTCATCTTCGAAAGGAGGTGACTGAAATTATTTGTGTTAATGCAGCATGTGTGGTCATTTGTAAATCATATTCAGTCTGCATTATCCGAGACCCCTTACTAATTACTGAGTCCCGCAGTAACTTTTTGCAGTCAGCAGCCACAAGGGCTATAGGCCAGCCACACTCACCGTAGCCATACATGAACTTCTGACCCTGACCGTGCGACATATCATTCAGCCGACGTCCGCTTCGGGTCTAGTGTCCGCTTGTAACACCACATGGTAACAACCTCGTCGTGGATTTTGTTGTTTGTCTTATGGCACGCTTTAACAAAACCTTTCTAATTATTTTGGCTTAAGTTAGAATTATCGAGCACAACTGTCAGACAAGTAGTCACCTGAACACACCTTTATTACGGAGAATAATTTATCCAAACTGTTGGACGTAGACAGCAATGGCTTTAGTGCCCACACAATGAACAGGGGTATTCAAAAGATTTGCACACCCATAACGTCCCTGATTGGAGATGAAGAATTGTGTGCGAGAGTAATTACTTCAATTTCGAGAGCTTCACAGACTACTGGACTAAAACTTTGAAAGGCATCACTTTCAACCTCCCCGGCCAAACAACAGGGCTCTCACATCCCCCACAACCCATAGTGAGGTATCCAGGTCAGTCAAACGCTTGGAAAGCTTTGTATCTGGATCAGATCACCCACCTCCAGCCTATCTCAAAACTGTCTCCCAGTGTCCCCTGGTAGCTTCTGTAATTAATTACTCATTGTAGAACACCCAATCCAAATGTGAACACTATCCAGATGACCCTCATTTCAAAACCAACCTTGCCGGAAAGTATACTACATGTCAAATGATCCTGCTCCGGCAAGAAATTATCACCCTGTAAGACAGTCAGGCCCCGCTGTACGGAAAACCGTGAAACTACCTCACACATATGGCAACCATGTTCTATTATTAAACATCACCAAGAAGCTGCGATTTATTCACAGCTACTCCATGACAGAGACACAAGTTCCTCCCGAGAAGTCACTTGTCGAACCCGACCTACTAGACTTTAGTGGCCACATCTGATCTCCATTGAATACACACTATAGACTAATCAAGAAAATAAAACACGCAACTCCAGAAGCAAGCAACCCAGCTGAAAAATCCCTGAGCAGTTGAAATCGCAGGTTCATCAAGATTGTTCACACACGAATTAGGATTGACAACTATGGAGCTATTCAAAGCGTTGTCAAACCAAACTCTACTATAGCTGGGATTTTTCAAAACAAAACGTGATGGCCCATGTTACGCTTCTGTACAGAGATTCCTAGCAACTTCCGGAACTTACATTAAGCGAACCAAAACAAATTCTAACGACGATTAATAATTACAAAACATCTGACAATGTCATTCTTTACTTATAACTCTACTCTACTCAAATTAAACTTTTTGGTTGAAATTTCACCATCCTAAATTCAACTTATGCCAGAGGTGCAACAATCTTGTGACAATATTTACCATCTATGATTGCCAACAATAATACGTTAGCTTTAACTAAACTCAGTTCTTTGCACATACTTATCTTTCAAATGAGATTACAAGTTCAATTAAACATACGTTTTTCAGAACAATACACACGACACCCGGGTTCTATTAATAGCGATGATGAGTAAATTGACCTTATTTGTGAATTTGTCATGATAACTCTAGTCTTCATCGTCACAGAAACCCTATGCTGCTGCCTGTAACACAGGGAGATGTAGGATCATCCCCATCATGAATTGCACAGTGTCATTCGTTGAGGTGCGTAACATAACACTGTTCCAACGATATGAACTTAAGGTCGACCGCACGGTAATATCTTGTGTACCGTAGGGTCATCCAATACTACGAATTCTGCCGACATTTCCAGTTCATTTCGGACGTCCACCAGAACACCAGAACATTTTAAAGCTGACTCTGAAACCATGGGACAACAGAGAAAGAAACAGCTTTCTTACTGTGAAACCACACTCACCTGCAGTAAGGCTTGCTCAATCACAACGACAAAGTAACAAATTGTACAAGTCACCTGCTAACTATACGAGATACTGTTCGCATGTGTCGTTCCTACGACTGGGATCAAAGGCCAAATTAGGTAAACGCAGTTCATACGAATACGCACAAAAATCGAAACCCATTACTCACCTTCTCCACAGATGACGGAAGTATTTCGGGCAAGTATAGTTTGATGTAGCTCCGGCTACCAGAATAATGACCGGACTGAACGGAGCGAACCAAGTCCTTTGCCAGGAATGAAAAAAGATGCGGAGAACATCACATAAAATTAGAATTCATGAACTGAATGCACGATGAGACGAAACTGCCATCAGATTAAACATACGTTCTCAACGGACTAGTCTGTTTTGATAGCAAACTGTTTATCGGATGGTTATCAGTTTGATATGTGCTTGCCTCCTGTAGTCTATCATAATATATGAACCTAGTACTGGTTCCTAAGTGAGTAGGGCTGACTGGGTTAGAATGCAAAATGGTGGAACTGACGTGTTTGCTTTCTCCGTTTCGACAAGCTGAACGAGTCACTTAAATATATGATGTGTCAACAGGTAGAAAACATTCGTTACCAAAGGTACATCTATGCGAATAATTTATCCCAGCAGCCTCCACTTCAATGATGAACGGCTACTTTGACCAAGTTATGTTTCATCGGACCACGCATACCGCGGAAACGAACTTACGTTCTATAGATGAGCCTAAGGAAGGAAGTGCAACATTAAAGATAATAAGACACACTCGGTCACGTACAGTGTACTTCCCACTGTCAATGTGGTAATGTTGTTATTTTTTATTGGCACTGTCCAGCTGCTTTGTTTTCGTGCAGTCAAACTTTTGGGGCAAATCCATCCCCTCTTCAAGGACACTGAACATGTTTTCCCGATTCCTCATCTATATCTGTGTGTGCATCACAGAACTTAGTCATTCAAGACTTTCATGAAATTAAGTCAACTATCTATAGCTGTTCTCAGAATATGTTTCCCTCGTATCAAACATCTTAGATGAACGACCGGTAATACGTTACTCATGTGAAAACAGAAGGGAATGAAATAGCTGGGATCTAAACTAAAACCACATTTTAGTTTAGCTGAAGAGCTTTTGCCTGAACGTCTCGTACCTCCATTTGTCTTTAGAAATCCACGGGCTTGTAGATGTTTTGTTCGGATGGTAAAAGTAACCGAGACAGTACACGAGACTCAGATTTCAAGAATGAGTGTAAGGTACCAGTATGAAATGACTTCCTAATACGAGTCTTAAGTCAGTATGCTAGGAACAAAAGATGTATGTCTATGAAGGTTTTGGAACAACTAGGCAAACCGGAGATTATCAGCTTACACAAGTTGTGTAACATGTATGTGCAACTTCGCATTGCTTCATATGATCCCGTGCGTTTCCTAACAAGTTCAAACTGAGACAGTTTGCCCAAATTCACCTTGACGCCCACTGTACAGAGATAATGCAAACATCTATTTTAAAAACTGGGTTGACGAGTATTTTTAGTGACATGACTCAAAAATTCAAAAACGTCTGTCGTTTGCAGATGCACGGTCTCACTGAAAAGAGGGACATCCACACTAGTTTACTTTAGCATTGACACAACACACAGTTTTGGTTACTTCCTGCTATGCGTGTGCAATTGATTAAAGTAACCGTGTTCTAATTGGAACTTCCTAATTATCACTAGACTCACGCACACTCACGCACACAGGCTAGTACTCGGTCGATCCCGCGTTACTAATCATATGTCTCAAAACTGGTTACATTCAAATATTTTTCTCGATAATCAGTACATGAGCTCAGTTAAACCCAGGCAGTTCATCAGGGTGCTGAATGCAGTCAAGTATTTACACTTACCATGTATTTGGCTATATTATAAAAATGAATTGCAACATTCGGCAGGTTCCAGTCATTCATCTTAGTCTGCAAATACGCCTGGTCTCTTGTGTCTGCAATCAAGTGGAAGACCAACACTTTGTTTGGGTTAGTGCATGTAGTTTGTTGGATCACCATTGGCTTGATGCCACATCGATCGGTATTGAACCGTCCCATCTGATGCAATATGGTTTTCACCAAAACCATGAACTGATTACACACACCAATCCCGCTGATGAGCTGGGCAATATGCACTGCATCCTGCCGGTCAAATTCACTCCATTGAATCTGTCAGGACGACGGGGACCGAGACCAGAAGGAAAGAATGATGAGGTGTAATTGGAATGAGACATGAGCAATGTTAGTATAGTGATTTAATCGCAGTACTGCAGAATGTCGACAAACGACTGATAACAAACAACCATACTGTATCACTGAAGAAAATGCACTGCTTGGCATGAACAACAATGGCGTAATATACAAAACTACCAGCGATTCGGTCAGACATCCCGAATGGGTATCATTGCGACATGAAAACAAGGTTAACATTTTCCCACTTTAGAAAATTAAAAATCTAGATGGGAATAGTTAATTAGCAAAATATAGATGTTAGTTTCATTGAAATGCACTACCGTCTTGTGTTTCAGTTACTTCATCAATTCGCAGAGAATACGTAGGAATGCTTGTTCTCACATTGTACGGCCAAGATAACTACGATTGTTCTTATGAGGCTCACATCTGGCGAATTGGTGGACCTGAGATGGTGGTGAACGTCACATTTTATATCAAACCGCTCAATGTCATTTGACGTTATCTTTCTACCACAGCCCGTGAATGGATTTAAAGGACTTTCGCTGAAGGTCACGACAGTAGTTTCGAATTTCTGACCTCAGAAGAGGAAACTACCAAATGAACTGAATCACGTGCACAAAGCCTAATTATTCGATAAATAAATTTACCAGTCTCAATTGTGGCTGGTGTTGATCAGAATATCTCATGAACTTGGCATACCACTGCAATGTCCGAGATTACTAAAATATAAGCAAAACATCTAAGCATTTCATCCAAACAGCTATTTGAACTAAAACGATTGCATCCATGTTCCTAATATCCTCCCATGACAGTGAGATGCTACAGACACTCGCGTGCCCTTTGTAGTGGTTATTCATCAGGGCAGAACGGTACATCGGGGGATTGTACAATTATGAGGTTTCTTTACACTTATTTCAGTTACTATATGTTCCTTGCTTATCCGTATAATCATTTCAAATTACAGACATGTTGTGTTTGGGCTAACAAACAACTAGTTTATGTAGCGTAGTGTTTCACGGGGTTTCCCCTGTAGTCGATACACCATGACCGGTTTCGTCTTAGTCTGGAATCATCAAGTAGAACTATCGTGCAAATGGTTTGAACCAGCACGCTTTCGCACTAATACATACGGATCATCTTTGCTCAGCTACAAGTTTCATAAGCATCGTTGTCGAAGTGAGTAATTACTTAGGTTCGTCGCATTAGATTCTGCTGCCCGAAGAAAAATACTAACGTATCAACCATCAATGAACCCGAGTTGTTTTCTTTGGTCTGTGGTTACGAGGCTCGAATAGTACAGCTGATCAACACAGACGTAAGATATCCGCACCAAATTTTGTACGAATGAAGTCAAACAGTTTGGGCGTCGTGTTTAACATATTATCGATAAACGGATTGAGAATCAACAAATCAGTCGTCAGTAGGGCTACTAAGATCTGCAGCACTGAACGTTCCAAAACAACAGAAATTTTCCACATTAAAGAAGTGCTAGCCACCAATCAATGTTTAAACGCATTTGCTGAGAACACAATTAAACGCACGTCATTTAAGGAGGAGACCAAAACGGCCAGAAATTTCAAGTCTATTGTGCAAATACCACATCGTAAATACACGTCTGAAAAAATGCGCTCCATCCTCTCTGTGTACGCTATCGGGACCGTATTCCAGCTAGATAATACCTTAGAACGACTGGTGATACATCCTGAATATCTAGTTTCTATGGGCGACCAGACAGATTGTGTTTACGAAATCGAGTGCGGTGACTGCAATGCCAGCTACATTGGAGTGATAAGCAGACAACTGAAAGTACGTGTTGCCGAACACAAGAGGCACACGTGGTTTCCTCTTAAGGATACGTATCATCTTCAGAAGCTGGAGAACGATTCGGCCATACGTACACTGTCAGAGAATCACAACGTAGGTTTTGATCAAGCTCGAGTAATTCACAGGGGTCTGCCATCCCATGTGGAGCGATGCTGTACTGAGGCCCTCACCATTTACACACAACACGCTTGTGTTAATCGCCATGATAGCAAACCCCTGTCTGCTATGTGGCGTGGATGGATAAACAACACCAGACACAGACGAACCTTATCTACATCAGTCTTACCCTCACCTAATAGGCAGACGATTCGACCAACCAATTGAGTTGCAGCGCAGATTGACCTAACAACGGCCAATCCCACGTACCCTTTGTTCCTTTTTTAGTGTGATTTCCATTGAAATATTCCTGAGGAAGACCACCCGAGGTGGTTGAAACGTAGAGTATTACAACTTGCTCATAACCTTGTGTTATTCTCAATCCATTTATTGATCAACACGGACGTTGATCAAATCCCTTTCCAACCAGGCATCTTGCATGCAAGTAACGTTAAGCGAACAGTTATAATTGTTGTATGAAGAGTGAATTCCAAAGTTATTCACTGACTTTCATGGCCTGCCCAACTGATGGTCATTCGATTTCGTTGTGTTGTTGCCGACACAAGTCGATAGCCATTTTAAGTTTGTCCTAGATAACTCTGAAAACATTCATTTTCTACATAGTTACATTTGTTAACATACCTCGGTCTTTTTAAACCAGGAAAAGCACGTCCTCCTTCTGTAACCTAACCTGCTGTGGTTGATCAAAAAACGGACAATCAAAAATGAACACGAAGAGGTATGCATCTGTCAACGGGTCCCATTACCATGTTGTCAAAAGTTCTTTTGATAAATGGATTGAGAACAACACAACGTTACGAGCAAGTTGTCAATAAAATAAACGCAAAATGTAATTCCATCTTGTAGACTGGTTTCCCAATACTACTAAGAAATCTTCCGAGCAGTTGTCATTACAGATCTTCGTTCGTAACTAATGTTACGACGACTGGCAATTTTCAACGCTCATCTTGTACCATAAATGAGATAATAATCTTCACAATGAATTTTTCGGTAAAAGCAAAGAACACAACCTCAGTTAGTACAAAAGGTGAATTGCAAGAATGAATATGGCCCTAACTATTCAGTGGGGATAACCTCCTGGATAGATATGTTCATCCGTTGATTTCTTATGTTTAAGTCATGAGTTCGTCACTATTAGTTCCTTGATACCAGAAACAACAAGCTGATCATTTAATAGATTGTTCCGGTGTCGACAGACGAACCGACCAGTCTGACTGATGCAGACGGTGAGAGTCATGATATCGCCGATGGCGGACTGAGGGCATTAAGTGAAAATATTTTGCCAATGTGTAAACTTTGAAGAAATATGTTAGTCATTCGTTTCTCGGTGTTCAAGATGAGTCTGGCAATTCGGGATGTTAAGCTTCAGAAAAATTTATGTTATTCTCTTGCAATGACAGTCACTGGGGTTAATAATCAGTACGCGGTGCATTAAAGGAATCCCCCGGTGACTATCGACTACGTGTACAATACCTAAAAACGAACCTAGCGAAACAAAATGAGAAGGAACCGGCTTCCTTGGAGCACAAGTATATGCAAACAGTCTTAGAGTTTGGGTCTGTCTTGAGTTCTAGCAGCTTAGAAAAGAAGATATAATTGCTTGTGTGTTTTACACATCCACACGGGCCACCTCAATTATGACTACGATGGACGATAATGAGGAAATCTGAAAAATCCGCAATGACTATCGAATAACTGAATTTGAGGTCGTAAAAATGCATGGTACCTATAGTTCAACAGGGAAATTTCATTGCGATGCTGCGCGATGTTTGATATTTTTCATAACAGATCTGGTAACAGCCTACTTTCGACCGAGTTTAAGTCGCTACCGACCATCTGCGCACCGTAAAAGCTCTTTAAGTAAGACTGCTTTCTGGCTGGCTTGTAAGTACGGTCTGGAATACCACAAACTGAAAATGAGCCTCGCGCACTAAGTGATACAAGTTCACATGCGAATGGCGTAATTTATTTCTGGCAAACTGAGGAGCGTACGGTATTAACAATTATTCTGGGTGCTTCAGCAAATTGGTGAAGCCACTTCGTCGATCAGCCCAAAGAACTACAGCTTGCGGACCACAAATTTACATTCAGAGCTGATAGGTACCAAATCCACCCAGGCCAATACTGACGTCTGTCCATAAGAGAGATGCAGGTGAATCAGTGCAATTTATTGCCGATCGTGGCCTGCATGTAGTTCGCGGAAATTTGTCATCATAGAGTGAGAGTTCCTTCCTGTTCAGGCGCAGAATAACGGAACACGGGTCCATGATAGCACAGATTTACGTTTTCCTGTACACTGTATATCACTAGTTTCCGACTGCTTTTTCAACGTTGAATTACATAATGTTAATCATAGACACCAACTTCGTATTTCTCTTTTGGTGAAGGTTATTCACTTCTACTGTCACTGGACCTTGCAAACACCTTTCTATCCACCCACTGATTTGGAAGAACTACTGACAATCTTGTGCCGCTACCTACACCGAAACTACACAAAGTCCTGCCTACTCTGAATCACAGAACTCTACGTAGCTTAACACCCAG
Organism: Paragonimus heterotremus; assembly: GCA_013368495.1. Taxonomy (NCBI): domain Eukaryota; kingdom Metazoa; phylum Platyhelminthes; class Trematoda; order Plagiorchiida; family Troglotrematidae; genus Paragonimus; species Paragonimus heterotremus. Next base: position 20,687 of record LUCH01003349.1, on the reverse strand, counting down.
TCACTAGAAGAGATATAAAAACTTAAACTTAAGTTGAGTGATGACGCGATAAGATGGTTACAGAAAGCTGAACTGAGCACTCTGAACACATTACTAACACTGGAATGCCAATGCACATCTTCGCTAAAGAACTAAAATCAGTTTATGTTTTAGGGCGTATTCAACTCAAGACGTGTTTGTGACATTTGCTTCACTTTGAGCAACAAAAGCGTGGAACGGTATAGTACCACCTGGTCTAGCGGTGTGGTTACAACAACAGTCATTAGTGAGTAAAAAGTAAACTGTTTATCGATGAACCAGAAACACAATACCCAGCATACACACACAAACATTTACGGACTGTGAAACATATTGTATACAATGCTGACTCCTTTCTGGTCACCAACAGGATTGCTTTCAATGGTAATAAAATTATCTGGTCCGTAAGTGTGCAAAATTTCGTAGTCGACATAGTGAGCCGAAATTTCAAAGCATGTCGTTGTTCGTTAAAATATTGTTTTACGAACGGCGCACCGTATGGCAAATGTTTACCCAACGCAAAACAGATCAGACCTAGTTTTTCTAGTTTTCATCACCATCTGTCAATAATCTACCAGTTAGAAACGTTTAAAAAACAAATGAAACGTGACTCTGCTCTCTTGAGAATTTCTCTGAACATTACCAAGTACGTAATAAATGGTTACATAATAAAATGTAATAAAAACAACATCCTTGTAACACTAGCTTTGCTTGAATAGTTTGGTGGCCAGATGCTCAGTTCGACCATTTTTAAACGTTGACCATAGTTGGCTAAACGTTCGATCATTTGAGCTTGAGAACCAGCATTGTAGATTCAAGTTCACATAAGATTAGATTCTTACAAAAATGTTTGGATCTGTGCTTAGAGGTCAATACTGATTTAATAAATTAGTGACTAGTTAAAGATTGTGGCATAATACATTCGGACAGCTAAGAAAGTACGCAACGATTGAGACAATTCTCAAGAAAAAGATAGATATGTTCTAGACGTCATTGCTGACAGTACAACCGACTATGAATGTCAGATTAACATTGAGGCTAAGGGGCTACTACGAAACAAACGTCTTGACAAGAGCACTGTCAACTGGTTCAAATTTAGAGTGGTCCAGTCGCTTCAACCGAGCTATTTACCAAAAGTGTACAAACTCAATCAGATCAACTCAGTTTTTGGCTATACCTCGACATAACTCGTTGTCAGAGTGACCAGGGAAGTTATTGTTGTTAATCAAACAGTCAGTAGTGTAAACTACAATAGAAAGTAGGTTCAAACTAAATTAACTTATCAATCCAACAAATCTGATTAGAAAACGGGGTTAGCTTAGACCCTAGTTTATCACTGTCAGAAGTGCCGTATGAAGTAACCGTGAACGATAAGTGTGAATATACGGAACAATCAGACGTGTCAACTGATTTTGCAACCACAGTTCTTGACCAGTTTCGCTTACTGTGTATTTCTGACGTTAACGTCCGCCTTCAAAATGAGGAAGAGGGACGTTTAACTAGCGATGCTATAGAAAATTCACTGGGGTCATTTTAATAATTGATCTATGTATAGCATATTGTAAGAAGAGTGCAACGGCCACTGTCGATGATGTCCTGCGTTATATCTTCACATTAAGGATATACGGATTGGAAGGAGAGGTGAAAATGAAACGAACCAGCTTGAAAGCCTCATGGACAACCCAGTATGCATGTTAGATTTATAGGTGATCCTGAGGCTGACGACTGGTTCACGTTTATAGATGTCCAGTTAAAACAGTTGTTTGACGGTCCAATCGAACGTTTTTATTTAATCGTAAACGTGCACAAACTGGCCACCTTTTTTGCTTGTAAAGTTTTCAATACAAAGAAACGCTGGTTCGAACACTGTTCTACGCAGCCAGTCTGCTCATAATTCTGAATCTGATAAAACCAGTTTGATGATAAACGGAAATTTTACGGCTCTCGTAGGCAAACATAATAAACCTAAATAATACCGAGCAAAGCTGCTAACCGTTAACAAATCGAAGGTTTTTTGGGATTACATTTCAGCAGTAACCGTGTTATCAACATGCTAGAAATACGTTGAATAAAGCAGTTGCATGTAAGTCTGATGTGACCAGGCCAATTCCAGTCCTCTCAATCACCCGAACATAGATCTCGCTTGTTAAGAAGCCAGTTTTTTGGCATTTCTAACAACACTGTCAACCACTCTGCATGTGTGTGTTTGACTGACTGAAATGACAGAACAGGAAATTAGTTAAGTCTATGAGCCACAGAACACATTCGAATGCGGGCTAGAAACAGGCTTAGATGTAAAGTTACTGCGTGGTCAAATATGAGTTCAACAGCATTTAGTAAACAACCCGTATCACTCACCGCTCAATATTTTTCTACCTCAAATGAAGTTAGATTTAGCGTTTTGTATCATTTATGTAGCAAAGAACCAATGAATGCTACGGATTGCAGAGGCAGTAATAATCAGAACATGAAGTTCACTATGCATACGTGATGATCATTAAATCACACTCCTTATTTCCTGGCGACGGATTGTCCGTGGTAATGTATGTGTGTCGGGTGTGAGCTTGAAAAGGTATATGCAATTCTGTAGGCATATTTTGTAGTGTAGGCTGTTTTTTATGTTTCTGTATAACTAAGTCCCACTGTCTAATATATTTGCAAGAACGCAGCGAATGGTCTAGAGAGGTACATAGTGCAATACACTATTTTTGGATTTTGTTTTGAAATTTAATCAAACATAAATGACAGAAACTAACGTCACTGCTGCAGATGAATACTGGAGTTTTATTGCCTTGAGATAATTCACCAGGTAGTTGAAATGTCAAAAGATTAGTTATTGAAACGGAGGGTTAGTAGAAGGTGGACGACAGACGAGTAGATTCTAGAAATTTCGCGATCACTACGAAAATAAGCCAAAAATAGATCCTTCGGGAAGGAGATATTCAGATAACATTCGTTGACCTTCAAGTAAATGCATCTACAAAGATTCGAATGGAAGTCTACAACAAATAGTGCGGATTCCGAAGATAACACACAGCAATTTCGGGGACAACTTGAAATTGACTAATATATGGTTCACGGGGTTCTTTCATTCGTCGTTGTTCTATGTTATCTATATGGCATACAGAAGAGGTCTAGTGTCTCTACAGAATATTTGATGAATCGCAAAAAGATCGCATGTGTAGTCTAGTACGACTAAATTCCTGTTGCAACGTCTAATCATGAACACTATCAACGGACGATAATTGATGAAATGGCTCTACCACACAGATAAGCGAAATCACACTCAAAACATCGCGGTGACTGCGATCAGCAGATGATGAAAGTTGTGACTCTCAAATGATTACATGATACGAGCTAGCTCTAATGATTCATGCATTCTTCTGCGTCTAGTCGCTTGGAGTTTAAGTGGTTTGGCAATAAATGACCAAGAGAGTATTTGGCCTGTATGTTTTGCACATGCTTACGTAATTTGCAGGCTCTTTGGCCTACAGTAATTTCCGACCAATTTTATTCAATATGTCTAAGCAATGGCTGAGCCGTATTCCGAGGTGATGGATTACTTTGATGCAATCACTAATATATCCTTACTTGTTTTATTATGTTGAGGCTGTATTAAAAACTGAGGAGATGAGTATAAAATCGCTGCTGTTTTTTCTATAGGTTTATTCCTTCTTAGGTGGAAGCCATGTAACTCCTTCATAATTCATTCAATATGAGATTGATGTGGTTTATGAAAGGTGTAAAGCTAGATACGGTCCCATGTTGGAGTTTCATCAAGATTGCTTCTATTACCATAACCTATTTGAGACGCTCCAAAGAAACTGTGTTTTTAAGTACCGCTTGGTAAAGTTTGTCTGATGGAGCTTTCAGCAGTCACACGGAACTGATATAAACAGTTGCATTATACACGTGTCTACCATTATAGGCTAGAAAACAAAAAAACGACCTAGCTCAAGGTGTAACGTTAAGTAGTGACGGCATGCATACAAACAAAACCACGTTGTATGTTATGATTGAGTCAACGCCACTGAGAATACTTCGCTCATATGTGCAAGAATTTATCAGTACTGCACCCGATACACACGCACACACCATTAACTGATGGATTTCGGCTTGACAAATGTAGATCAGATCATCGACTGCTAGAACAGTGCATGAAGACTGTTCACTGACATCTTTCAAAATAGTCTAGCGATTGATTTTGTAGCCCACGTGAAAATCAGCTGAATATCATCTGACAAAAATACCTCCTTCGTCTCTTCCTGGAAAACAGAGTGAATGGGTCAATTTCCAACTCCCAGTACTGATTCGCTTCTAGTTCTAGTCACGTTTTACACCTAAAAAGATCAATTATTGAAAACGTTTTGCAACCTCGCAAGTGTGTACTTTTCTTAGAGATTCTTCAAAAAAAGTATGGTATCTTGTCTAGTGTTCAGTCTCGTAAAAAGATTTTGTTGTGACAGGCTTTTTCTTTCATGGACTTATATGGCAGATATTTCCTGAACACTTTTCTACCGGACAACCTTCGATCCAAAGATCTTAAAGTGTTGGCACACAGTTTCCGGTATACCGAAATGTGCCTATGCACAGCACTATTGAACACATGGTGCTACATCAGTTGTAACACCAACACATCAGCACAGTATTTTTACTGCCTGACATTTCTACTCAGTCACATTTGGACAGAAGATGCTTGATCTGCCACTCTTGACGATGTCCATCATTTTCACAAATTTACGAACTAGTAGTTCCACTTTATTAGCCTCAAGCTTTAACTATGTGATGAGTAATCAGGATCCATCACAATCAATCAATAATGGATCTTTATTCAAGGGCAGGCCATGGATGGCCGTTTATCTGAGGACGCTGTGTGGATGGATGATCAAAGTAGCCCATCAGTAATGATAATTTCCCCACCTTCTCTCCTTGGAGGAAGAAAATTGATCGGAGGTGCAACAATTTGTTAGAAAACGTTCCATCAGACTAAGGGGATTTCAGAGGTAAGCAAATCTACGCAGTTTACCTTAAGTTCAGTCTGCATTCTACTGGAGTAGTCTGATGTCTAACTGACAGTGTGACCTTTGGCCATGCGAATAGAATAACACTTTTTACAACACTTCAATGGAGTTTAAACAATTTGTCAGTGAGTCCGAGTTTACCAAAAGGTTAATGGTACAATAGCGGTATATCAATAGTGAGATGTGTAAAACGTTAAAACCTAAAAGTACAAAAAAGCAGACGTATTATGTCAAATAATGAGATATTGGTAATTTGCCGTATAACGCGACGACAAAATGGCTAACCGAGTTGTCAGGACAAGTGAGGGAAAAAATAGCAATTGATAATCTGAGAGATTTTTTATGAATTTGTCAAAACGGTAAGGCAACTGAATATGAACAGGATGCGTTTATTTTCGCTTGACATCACGTCTCTGTTTACAAATACCTCACTAGACGAAAAAAAAAGAGTTTCTCGGCTGGCATACAGGGAACAGTGGCATAATGGTGAAGGTACCGGTGGATGAGCTAAACCAGCTTTTGTATCGCTGTACTTACAACGTTCAGTTTAGGTTTACTGATGAGTTATATCGCCAAAAAGACGGAGTAGAAATGGGGTCATTTTTAAGCCATAAATTGGCCGAAGTTTTTACGACAAAGCTTAGACCTAGCTCATTGGTAGACCACATAAAGTCATTAGCCCTATAGAAACTTTACGTACACGATAATATCCGTATGACAGACGAATCTGAAATAACCCTTAAAACACTGTTACACTTCAATTGTCCACAAATATAGCCGGTTCACTCTGGAACACGAGTCTTACGTAGGTGTAGAGTTTTTAGACGTGTTCATGTTACATAGTAAAGATGGCACAATACAACGTAATGTATATCGTAAAGAAACGTGGTCAAGGCAATGTACCATTTTCAATTGCTCTGTACCTCTTAGATAAAAAAAATGAACTTGGTCCGATGTTTACTAGGTAGAGCCTTGAAAATGTGCTCGGATGACAACATGGAAAAAGAGAAACAGTTTATATTTAACACACTCCTTGAAAATGGCTTTCGAGAGCAGATTTTTTTAGTACATGCCAGTTAGCATAAAGGTATTCATACCCCCAAATTGTAGACAAAAACCTGTTTATATTTCAATACCATTCAAAGTCAATAGCGATGCTAAAAACAGAACCCAATGTAGCAATTGACAGAACCTGTTTCGCGGCTCAACGACATGTTTGATTTACTTCCACATCGGTTTTGACTGATATACTGTTTGAACATGGTGCCTCTTTTTGTGTTTACTGTTCTGTTTCTTGCTGTAGAACAAGCTACATAGGCTGTACAACAAAGCGATTACCTGAACGCCACCGATAACATCACCCGTTGTGACTCGTTTGAGACTTGATGAAGGCTTGTTCATCGGTGCTGGCTGCGCATTTGGTTGAACTTAACAATTTGATCAGTCCGGCCGATTGGTTTAAGCCGATCAGTCTAGTCTATGGAGCACAATCGAAGTAAGCCAAAGGTCGTTTACTAGTCATCGTGGAAGCCATTGCAGTCCGCCTGCACTCCCCCCGTTATGTTTACAAAAAAGTCTGGTCTAAACACTGAACCTCCCGTGGTCATGCCTCAGTACCCATGTTAAGTAGGAATGCCGATTTAAAAAAGTTTTGTTTACAACCCACGTGGTTGGTGTTACTTAACTGGATCTCACGAGTCTGACTAATTCGACATTTCTGTTTACCATCCTTTACCCCACTGATGTGCTACCTCCGGCGAACCCAAGCTGCATTTAGCTTGATAATGAAACAGCGAAACCAAGGTTGTTTGACACGCGCTTTTTCTCCCAAGTAAATAAACGTCAGGAATATTTACAAATGACTTTCGCTCGTTACAATCGTTCTTGTGTTCGCAGAAGTCGAAATAACTGTGAGAATAACCCGTGTAGAATTTAGGGTTACTGAATTTTCCGTCTGTTGCGGCACTAATTTTACATGCCGTTTGAGAACGATTGCGCTGGAATTCACTAAGCCGTATAAGTGACAGCGCCCACACGTACATGAACATCATTGCTAACGTCGTTCCACTACATTCGTACCAGCAGTATTACGTCACCGAGTATGGGCGCCGACAAACCTATTTTTATAACCGTGTGACGCAAATCGGTAGTGGTACACCCCCACGTCATTTGTTATTATAAGGTCGTTTGGAAATGTAATACATACACACAAACTGAGCTGACAAGAGACATACTGAGAACATAGTGCGACCTCGTAAGCGAGACTTCAGTCTCCATCGACTGCTGATGTGTGCACACTTAAAGCGGTTTATCGAAAATTCTAACAAGCATTTCACATTGGATCACCAGTCACCCGTAAGCATTGCTAAACCCAGAGGTATTGAGCAAAGCGATGTTACTTGGGCACTGAATGAGCATGACCCAGCCGTTCATCAGTTCGTACCGATTTTACAATACATTGCCAAGATGTTGGGCAAACGCATTTAGCAACTGAATGCTACTAAATTTCCACACGAATTTGAATTACACTGGCATAGAGTCGTCTGCTGAAATGAGCGAAATGGGTTAGCCAGAAGCCTCTTTAGAAGTTCTACCCATCATTCCGTTTCACACAGAGTAAGCGAGTAACACTATCTGACTGGTTAATGAATAAACTTACAAACTAAGATATACTCATCAAACACCTTAATTCGTAACAATTAATTGTTTCCAATATAAACTTGTGCGAGAATCAAGCTCTGCTGTCAAACTTGACTCACAGAAGAAACAATGGATTGTACTGGTAATAGGTAAGATTTTCACATGTTTAAACTACGACAGCTGTTAAAGTGATCACAATCTTAAGAGTGGGAAGTGGAAATATCTCAAGATGCTCGTTCCAAATCATCCTTACTCAGGCTGGTGAGGTAAAGAAAACCTGAATGTGGATAAGAAACAGGTGGTAATACTACTCAAGCAGACAATCGTCCACTGATAACCTATTTGACAGTACTGAACAATAGTCGGAGCATACTGTTTTTAAACAATGTTCTTTTTATTTGGGGATTAAAACAAGTGGTTATAACGAAGAACGGATTGCCGGTTTGAGGATGAGCTTTAAGCAAAATTTACTCAATATTTCTTGCCCTTGTGGATGTATCTAGTGAAAAGTAGCAGTCTGACCTATACGTTTTCCGTTGACTGTAAAAGGACACGAACGAATCCGTTAACACTAATCACTGGTGATCAGAACTGAAATGAACTGAAAACTCTCCAGTTCAAAGTCCGTAGAGAAAATACGGACAGGATTTAATTTCATGCTTACAAAATCAGTATATCTTGTTTAAAATCGATCTTGCCGAGAATGAAAATAAGTTGGCGTACATTAGGGAGCTTCCTTGCGCTTTTCACTGTCCTCTTCCACTATCTGCGGTTACCTTACAAAATCTGAACTAACCGTGACTTATCATGCAGCGTTCATAATTTTATTGGGTGAAATCTTTGTAGTTTACGATTTATAAGACAGTAATAGTATGTCACTGACATAGGTGAGATGGATGAATCTTAAACCAGATGGAAGGTATTAGCTGGCATTCCGTGTGACACTCGGATAGAAATTGTGCTCAGAGGATTGATGACTGAAGGGCTGAATGCTAAAAGAAAGTGGTAACTATTACTCCAGTTGTTCTACTGTGGTGACTCTAAAAATGTGGATGAGCTCTGTTGCTCACAACACTGTGATGAAGAGGACGATTCTATTGTTAAAGTCTTTATCTGATGAGTTTAAATAAACAACAAATAGATCGATGACCTTTCTAAGTAACCATTGAACAAATTTCAAACTGCCTTAGTTAGCGTACTGTGTGGTCATTGCCAGAAGTGGTTATCAGTGACTTTTGTTGACCATCTGTCTCAAACACCTAATTGTAATACGCATAAATACAAACTCAAACATCTCTATGCCAGTTAAGTTTCCAAAACCTCTATACACCAATCATTGTTAGTTCAGATCAAAAATCGTACCGGCTTAAAACTATTTCTGATCGACTTACCACTTCAGGTAAATTTCCAGGACTGTTCCGCTTTGGTGTTAACAAAAAAAGCAGTAAAACCAACAGGCAAGTAATGCCTGTAACAAAGAACACTGACAACAATTTGTAAAACTTCATTTGTAAACTTACTTCTCTGTGTTTTGGGCCAGTTATTTATATCCGGCGTGTGAATAGCAGTTGGTCTGACATCACAACGCTCACTTACCATATACTAATTAAACTTTTAATTAGAAATCTAGACAGGTATTGTGGGAGTGGTGACCAGTACGCACATGAAAAGGTATTTTACACATATGGAAATAGGCGGCATAGGCGGTTTACATACATCGTTGAAGGATGAATATTTTTGTTTTACGTTACGTAAGATTCAAAAATGTTTACCAATTACATCAAGAACTGACATGGATTAGGCCTAAAATAAAGAACAGGCTACATCACATACAAGTTTTTGCTCATTCATTTAGAATTGCTGGAAAAAGGAACGCTTGATCTAAATCTCCCTTTAGCATCAACAACTTGGAAGCTTAAAAACGGACTATATAGTAAAGGCTGTTTCGGACTTTATACTCCAGCAACGGTTTCAAAGTGGTTTAGCTGTGCTAGATCATTTGATGTGGCACATTGGCAACCGTGTTGACTACCGGTTGAAAAAGCGTTCAAAACTGGGTTTCATTTACTGCTCATGTTGACTTGGTTTGGGTAGCGTGACTATATTCATTTCTTTCTTGTTAACCAGCACATTGTCCCTCCCGAGAAAAACTACCAAAAAGACCATTCTCCCGGGAACTATTTAGACGGAGGTAACATGTTTCCATTGTGTGTCTCCTTTTACTCTACTAACATCTTAGAATCATATACAATGCACTTTTTAGATAATTGAATGAATTGGTTCTTCTACGAAGTTGCAGCAAAAGATTCCAGCTTCTTCTCTCACGAATTGCCTAGCATTCCTATAAAATGCATGTGTGTTATGTTAGATTGTTCTGGCGTGTTGTAATCTTAGGTGAACACAACATAGGTACTTGGTCTTATGTTTGCCTAAAAGATAAATAGTTCACAATGTAGTTTTCTTCCGTGTACTTTGACTCCAGTGAGTTTGATATGAATATGGATGAAGACGTTTGGTTGTACATTTGAAGTAGTGACCTACATGTTTGATGAAAGCCTGCAACGGGTCACCAGAATGTGCGAATGATGAACTTTACTGATGAACTTCCTAAAGTTAAGAATCACACGTTCACACTTACATTGGTTCAGCTTAAGTAGATAACATGACTCCGCAAAATTGAAAGGTTTATTTCACTCGTTAATAGAGTGTCAGCTCTTCAAACATCAAGACCAGCGAGTCCTAATACTATGCTTCCTATACTGGTGTTAGCTAATTTGGTTGTAAGAATAATCTAACAGCAGAACGAAGATGAACGATTAAACTAGACTACTCGTGAGTATTCGGGCGGGAGCGCATATCCAGGTTTTGAGTGAACTGGGGGAATAAAAGAAGGAACAATAGAGTCCATTCATGCAAGAAATGCACTTGTCATTACTAATTATGGGGTGCAAACGAATGTTTGTGTTCGAAGTGGTATTGATGCACATTTCAGTAGCGTCGATTTTTGGACAAACAATCCATTACTCACCAACGCTTTCTCTCATACTACTAAAACCGATAATTTTGGGGCCAGATAACAGCTTCTGTCTGTTGTCCAAACCCGGGTATTTTAGTGATGAAAAGGCATGCCCTAGTATAACAATTTTGAATGGTGTAAAAACGATTGGTTTGTTGTGTATTTTCTAGTTTTTATTGCAAACCGGTTGTGGATATTACTGTTGCCTGTCTCGACTGTCAAATTTAAATTCTGTATGCTGGGTGTGCAACAGCTATAATATCTGACGATATGGTAAGCTTTACAGGGCATACGACGGTATGCATTAAGGATAATCTTCACGAGACCTCATTAGCCATCATACGCATAACAATTTTAACGGCTGTTTTCACTGGAGTTCGTTCCATTCACTACCACATCCAGGTGTACATTTCCTGAATTTAGAATGTCAACATTCTTAGAACAAACATTTCAAGTGTAAAAGCACCTTAACGTCGAGATAAATTCTGAGCTTTCGGTGTGGCTTTGTAGTTCAGCAGGTAGCATATTTGACTTATTTAGGAGTTCTGATTTTGTTGCTGGTTCAAGTTTAGCCGACGCGCAGATCGTCTAATATAACCAGCTTATAGTTCAGTTTCGTTCCTAATATCTATTCGTTTCTACACCATCCGGTAACATTTCTTCTAGAGCCAAATCAGTTGGTAACCTCTGTTGTTCTGGCATCAGCTCTGTCTGACAGTTAGGTTAGCACACTGCCTTAACGAGTACCGTCTCAAGTCTGTGGATGGGTGTATGCTGCACCTCGAAGACGTGAACCCACGACTGTAGCGTCACAGGCCACTGGTATTCATTAAGAGATTACGGTTTATTCAAGCTCTTCTCCTTCCAGGTCTTTATGGATGCCAGAGCTAAATTTTGTGATAAAGCATCGAGTAGGGATTTCACATAATTCAAACCATAGTGATGGCTGCTCTAAATGGATCACAGGAAGCAGTCACTTGTGTCTTATCGGGTTTAGCACTTTGGTCACATCCCGTTGATATGATTCAAAAAGCGTGGTTTATTCTGTGCAGTTGCATCCTCTTTAATGTTCAACTGTTCAGACGCTAACAAGCGTGTATTCTACGGCGTTATGTTAGATTTTCACATGTGTGCAATTGAGTGCTCAACTTAGTTATTTTGCTTCAGAAGAAAATGTGGATGGTATATTTACCGTCCCGGCACACGACGTAATTACAACGTTGAGGGAGTATTTCAAACAGGTGCTCTCCAACGTCTCCCATATTTCAACGCAGAAAAAGCAGTCAGTCACGTGAAGATCACCACGTGCATTACAGACAAGGGCACAATACATTGGACGGCAGTGAATTGGAGCTGATATCGCCGTGTTAACGGCTGTCGTGTATCTGGGAGTAACCAATCTGAATGAAATCATGCTGCTGTTTACGCTCGTACCCTGGTGTTCTCTGCTCGGACGTCACATCTCATTAAATATAAGACAGCTGACTGATGTTCGAATGAGGGGAGTATGAGGAACACTCATCAGGTAGAACTATAAAGAAGTGCTACAGACATCACGTACAGTAATGGAGCCCAATACACATTAGCAGCAACTACCAACGGCTTTGAAAGCTTTTCATGCAGAGGGGTTTTCAAGGAGATCGTGTGTTTATGGCAGGGCTGAATATCTGTCATACCGCTGAGCTATAAAAGTAAACATCGCTTGATTTATCGTGACCCTCAATAAGTCAGTAACTGTTGTGAATTTAAAGGCCAACGTTGACACCAATCGTTTGAACGACTGAAAGAGATAGAACATGTATCTAGGGACTAGGAAAGTGACGCTCCCCGTGGTTCGTGGTTGTTCTTCCCATCAAATTGGTGTTAATTCGACCGTACCTACAAAATAGTTTACTTATTACTGACCGGTCACGCCGAATTAACAAGAGAGCCGAACTTAGGGACCACCATGCTGGTCTAGAATGGAATACAGAAATGGCAGGGCCAGAAAGGTTGTTTATAGACTATCTTCCATCGGAAGCGTTAATGATTCTGAAACTTACTTCGTCATATAGCAAAAAGGCCCTAGGTCGTGATATTCCCCCACTTTCTGTCTTAAAAATAACAAACAGAGAATGATATCGTGAATTATAACACATTTGCACGAGGTTTGGATAACTGGAAAACTAAATTTATCTGAGGTTTAGCAAACGTTATTGCAGTTTAAAGAACGAGACTCAAAGTCTGTGACAATCAGAAATATCAACCTCTTCAGTATAGTACTTGCTGGTCTCATACTGCGTCGGCTAACCAAACCCATGGGAAGCCAGGTTGGAGAAGAACAGATAGAACGTCGACCCGGTTCATTGGTTTATTTAAGTGTTTACCATGCAACAGATCTTAAAGCTTCGTTATTCATGTTAACAACAGAAGGTTGCGGCAGTTTTATATATGAAGACTGTCCTCCATATGATTGCTCATTATTTCATCTGGGTGGCTCTTGTTCAGGAGGGAGTCTCAAAGAAAAATTCGAACCCGTAATAAGTAGTGTACACTCAGTGTGAAAGCAGGTTGACGGTTTATCTACAACAGTTTTCGGTGTTCGTCACTTCAAATGTTATTTGCCAGAGAAACCACCTCTCCTTTATACTGTCGTGGGCGACACTGCCGAGGTTGTGCTCAAGGGCTCTAATGAGCTTGATGTGGAGTTCCGTCCAGACAGTAAACTGACTAACGTGATGTCCGTGGACGACAATGTTCTGCGTATCAGGTCAAACCCAGTTAATTCCCGATCTGATCTCAAAGCATTGTTTCACTCCCTCAGTTTACAAGTTGTTACCAGAAGATTAGGTCGTTTCTGCTCCAGATGGCTTTACTGTGAGTAGTTCGCTTAACATAATCAGTAGTTTCACATACGAGGACGACACACTCCGGTAAACCAGTAGTATTGCTTATGAAATGTACACGCAAACAAGAACCCATTTTGTCCTTCTTGCGATGTCTCATTCACGACCGTAAAGGTTTGGTTTGACGTACGCTTAGAAAATGTGACCTATTTGCAAGAGAACGATTAACAGAATTCCAGTGTTTGAAGGACCACACTTTGAAACTCATCCCATACCGATGCAGCTGATCGTGCGGCCAACGCGGCTGTTCGTCGGAAGGTGTTTTCAAAAGCATTAGAGGCAAGTAGCAAAACAGCTCATATTACAATAGTTACGTCACCTGATCTATATGACGACTTAAGCCCACATCTTACCAGGTTGTCGAGGCCTACTTCCAAAAGAACAAAGATCGTGAATGAGCCCACCTATTGGTTTACTGTTTTCAAGTGAACACCGTTTTTGTCGTATTAGAAAACATCAGGCTGACAGAATTAAACTAAACCTCTACTCTGGTACAAGTGACACTTTGGGTTCAAACAACGATAAGGCGTGAATTATCGCGTTAGGTAGATGATAGAAATCTCCTCAACCCCAACCGGCATCTGGTACAGATGCCACCCTCAACTACTTAAATCAAACATCTGATGTCTAGGCCGATTCAATATGTCCTCTAAATACTTGACATTTCGCTCACACTTTTCTTTCGTGAATTTCTCAGTTGGATTTTGATGCCTCCCACATTAGACCTCACACCAAGCGAAAACTAAATTATGTGCCTACAATTCAATTCCGTCAGCGTACGTCGGGGACAGTAGTTCAAAAATAAGTGAACCTAAAAGATAAACCTTTTCCTGTTAATTATGTAACGTTTGCTCCGATTAACAGTAGCCTACAGGTTTAATTTTTCTATAACCGGTGTGTAAAGTCCTCTTTCATCGTTCAACGTGTAAATAGTTGATACATTAATGTATGTACATTCTCCCGCTAACCCTAATGTTGTCCAGTTGTCTTTCATGGTTTGTTGCTGTAATAGTTTACAAACCTTGTCGGATTCTTCCAGCACTAGAATGGAGGTTGTCGTAGATACTTCGTTGATTGTCTTGTTCAGCAGTATTTTACAGAGTTTAGAACCATGCGGTTAATCAACCATGTAAGATATCCACTCCAAATTTAGTACGAATAAAGTCAAACAGTTTTTTACGATAATTTAGATAGCAACACTTTTGGGGAAAGCTGCACAAAGTGGTTAAAACGTTGTTATTGATATAACTCATCTCCGTAATTCGGATCTCTCTAACTATACTTTTACGCCTTCAACCAGTTCGCTTTAAAAACATTTCTTTGTGTACAGCCGATCTCATTCTGTTTCTTTCAATTTTCTATTTAGCTCGATTTCTGTTCAGCCTCGGTTTTTTATCCGTCAACTAACTACAAAACTGAGTCGACAGCGTTTTCAATCAAAACAGATTGCGACAAGCTATAGCTCAATCGCTGACTGTGACAATTTACTAAGCTAGAAATAAGTTTTATTACAAACAATACTGTCGTGTGACTCGACCGTGTTTGAGTAATGGTGTTCCACTTGCAAAAGATGTGAGAAAGTGGTAGCATTAAAGTATATTTCTGCATGTGCATGAAGCATACTGTCAGCTTTACTAGATATGCCACCCTGTTTGAATGGGAAAAGGACTATCGTGGCAGGAGTTCGTGAAACATTTAGACCGGATGTGATTGGTTGGAATACCCCTGAAATGAACTTTTGGTAGATTCATCGGGGCGAGCCTGAGATATTACTATTAAGAGCGATTACGGACCACTGACAAAATTTTGTCAAGTTATAGTTGGAGGAATTTTGCGGTAATGAGTCAAACGTTGTCGGTGACCCAGAATTACACGTTTTATTGGGAGTGAATTACTGATAAGTAGTTTGGCAGATTTGATAATTCAGAAGAGATCCATTTGCGAAAAATCTAGACCCTGGTTGGATTCGAATCAGCGGCAGAAACAACATGCTCAAATGTTACAAATGCTCTACCAGCTGAACAACGAGGCCATTGGTCATTCGAGTGGTCACTCGAGAATCACGCTCAAGGTAAGACGATGAAAATAATTATCCATCCATGTGGATTAACGTTACACAAACAAGTCGAAGCATACTGAGAACACTGATCTAAGGTACGTGCATCCGTGGCTTTTATCTAGGAAATAACAGCCCCTCCTCGACTAGCACAGTTACAAGATCTGATGCTTGGTGTGCACATACTGACCTCCTGGGACTTGCATTATTGACGAAGTAAGGTGCATGCCAGGGAAATTTGCTGAACTAACACCGGCAACTGATGAAAAATATATACAGTGAATTCATATGGTAACGACAGAATTCCTTTTATCAACTATGGTAATTCTGAGGCGTAATCTGTATTCCCATTAGGCGTCTTAGACAGAGAAATGAAGGAAAAATCTGACCTTAAAGACATGGGTGATCATGAACTTGACCCATTTAGAGAAGAACCTCATTTGGTCTTATATACCTTTAACCCGTGTTGAGGTTGGAGAAAACAAATGGATAGAACGAATGGATTTCGATCGCGGAGATTCTCGCTGTTTTTAGAATCTAATAAAAACCTATAATCACCGTATCTTTTGCTATTTATTGACGAACTCGTGTAATTGGCTGATCATAACTATCTCGGTCAAGTAAGATTCGATGTATCATCGCAGGAGATTGACTCATTAATGACACATTATGGAAATGGTTTTAATGAACAGAGCCGTCAATTTCAGAGACATGATATTTCTCAATGCGATGTTCCGAAATCAATTCAGTTGCTAAGGAGTAATACAAAATTTCAACGTAAGTAGGAGTTGGTTTATGATTAACAAAACTGACAGCAAAAAAGTATGTAGATTATGTTTTATACTTATAACTGTATTCACTTGATGCCATTAAAAAATACCACAACGCTGATCACATAGATGCCAAAAAAACCTGCCAACTGCAGTTGATCGTCAAAACAACAACAAAAAAACGTGTGCAGTATGCTACCGAACTTTGCTGTTTACAAATGAGAATGTCTGAGTAAACCTGTGCCATCTGGTGTGGTCCATTGCGGAGGTACTATCTGGAAAGTATGCGTTTACCAATTTGCAAACTGAGTCTGAATCACTCTGATATATCAGCGGATGTAAAGGGTTAACTGATGGGACGTTCAGTTGGATGGAATCGGTCACCTAACTTCATGTAAACCAACAACTTAGTGAAAAGCTGCGTGCTTTAGGATGTCAACATCAATAACTTTACTCCAAACGAAGTTTGATTTAAAACTGTTTTGCAAAAGTTATCTTGGTGACATATCGGGTTTTCTTAACCATTATCATGGATTCCGTATTTCCTCATTTGACCGCCACTTTCTTGATGGAATTGACCTTTGAATCACAGCTGAATGGAGCATTCTGTCGTTCTGTCAACAGGATTTTAAATTGGCTGATGACAAAAAACCTAGTCAAACACTGTCGATCGATTGGAACACTCCCATCGTTGTGCCAAAAAACTCAGGACAGTGAGCGGATGAGCGGTGCTAAACCATCCCAGTTTGTTAGAGTGTAGACTGATTACATCACATTTTATGACAGTTTCCAGTAGACGACTGACAAACTTGAAGGAACTGTTGGCAACCCACAACATGTCGTTACACTGCTATTATAAACCGTATTAAGGGGACCAAATACTGAATGGTTTCTTTAAACGATACTGAAGAAGTGAAAACCTCTGTAGACATGCTCTCCACTCCATACTGTGATTCACACGTGATTGTAATGAAAGAAGAAACGTTCAATTGCCTTAGTTTGTACTGAAAACCTACGTGACATTGACATTGTGAACAACATGCGAAGAATGTACGACACCGTAATGTGGAACTAATTACTGTATGTACGCATACATAATTGTATGCACATACGAAGAATTAAAACCACGGTAGTAAAGTTTGAATAGATCGTGTTACTGTTAGCCTCTTTCGAATTCAAAAACGTTGGATTAGACCGCTGCTAAACTGCCTATTGCGTCGGGGTTTCGTTAAGCAGTACATCAAGTAGGTTTTCATCATACGTAGAGAGATAAAAACTGACAACGTATGACGTATACATCGAATCACCACCTGAATACTGAACCAAACCTCATGTGACATCGATTTTGTTTCGATCACAAGACCACATTCGAACTGTGGCTTAACAGTTCAGTCTTGCGGCTAAGTATAGCCATCGGAAAATGGTAAGCACACTCGTGTAACGACCGTCATACTATAAGATTGCCTGTTACGAACTATACTAAATAAGTACTTAGACAACAAAGTGAAATATGGCAATTATAAAGTTAGTCAACTAGATTTTGGAAACCTGTTACATTTGTGATGATGATTTGTGGTAATTTTCTCACTATTAAACTATGTACTACAAGAAATGTAATCAGTAGTTACGGTTCAAAGAAAAATGCAACTAGAAAAGGGGGGTTCGTCAATTCTGTGAAGCAAAACATCAGTATGGCTACAGATAAACAACGTAATCTACCATCTCCGATTGTCAAACACATCCGAATGCCTGGCCACAGTGATTCCGATCAATTGCATTACTATATTGGTACGTAACTCAAACCCGAAACTGTTATCTATCAATGAAGCCATATTGATGAAACATCAAGGACCAATTCTGTGCATTTAAAACTTACTGACTCAGATTATAATTGTTGCTTGGTAGTGAACGCCTCACTCCTGACATTTTATCCGTTCAACCGTACGTCATTCACATCAAATTTGAATGCTTTAATTAATTGTTTTAAGTAAGCGGTTGTTGAAATTAAAAGGAATGTCGACATTTCGTAACATGCGATTCCTCTGTGTTTTGATGAATCACTGAATTCTTTCATAAGTATTGCCACCCGACTTATAACAGCCAGACCGGACCACGTAATCACAGTTTGCTCAACTTTTGACTGTTCTTAGGATAGCTGAGTTACGCACGGACTGCAATCGCAAGAACAATTGATGAAGCTTACAACCACTGTTACTGCAAAGTGCTCTCGCTGTTAATATTGATATGGATGACAACGATGTTGTTGATTAAGCTGATAGTGTACCGTATTTATATATTATATATTGTTTGTATGTATTTGTATGCAGTGCATGATTTACAGGCATCGTGTACATTCCGCTGTGGTTTTACTGTTTGGGAAAATACTGTTGTTGAATATATTGGACGAAAACTGTTGTTGTAGTCTGCTATTTGCTATTCTGATGTAAAGTTGACTGGTCATTTCTTGGCCACATATATTTCCATTACACACCACACTCACCCCATTTATATTATCGCCATCATAAATACCACAGATATCAGCGGTTCACGCTGATGCTTAACTACCCTCAGCTTCAACTGTATACGTCTGTTATATGGTTCCATTGATCGTTACACTCAACTGCCGCTTAATGAGCCCAGTTTCTTACTGCATACATTTCCCTTGTGATTAGTCTACGTGCATAAGAGCGAACTGTGAATCTTCTGATGGACAATGTCTTCCACCGTTTCGGGAGACTTGGCAGCTGTCTTGTTTTCTTTTCCAGTGCCTCATAAACTTCAACCAGTTTAGTTCGATCTCTGATTTATTCGCAACGTTCGAATAATCAATTGCATGTGGCTCAAGCAGTAAACCCGAATGTTTTAGTGCAGATTATAGAGTATCGAAAGTTCATACCCGATTTGCTATCACCAAAAGTTTGGCCAGACTTCTGCTGGCGTTCTTAACTTCACATCTCCTCGTTCATTTCGTTTTAAGAATGCTTAGTTTGCCGAAGATGCGACCAAGCAAGAGTCAGTAGATAACAGAATGCAGACTTTTTCTGCCAAAATGCCTGCAGCTAGTGAGATGTTTGAAGTTAGTAATCGAAATCCCATCTGATGTGAAGTACAACCGTTACTAGCATAACCCAACAAACTCCAGGCGGGCTGCAATATTCCTCATGTTATCGCTTGATCGTAAGTGTTCAGTGGGATCTAAGTGGAAAAAGAAACAGGAGGTTCATCGTGGACACTGAGAAAATTATTTATTGTTTTACTGTTCCAAAAGTGGAATGTTACCAACCTGTCTTCATTTTGGTCAACAAGACTGGCTATTGTTAACTACCTGTGCTCCCGTTAACTGCTTGAATGATGACGTCAGTACCTTAACTGACTCAAGAAACTGTAGTGAGTTGCTTCTGTTTTTATCATTGTTTGTTTGCTTCATATGGTGAACCACAGGGCGGATGTGTAGAAGTACCTCATATGAGTTTGTTGCCGAAAGCGTTAGCGTGGGTGTATCATCTTGACACCCACATCTACGTTAGTTAGGATGCACATGATCTGGTTGACTACAACGTGGGTGTAGGATTCGACGTCAAAATCACTGAACCTGTTTTACAGACCATGGCAAAATGACTAGTTGTATAATTCATAAGTATTCAAACGGGTCTTAGTAAATTATGTGTGTCTGTTCAACAGTGAATAGTTGGTGGGTGACAGCATGTTTCTTTATACGTACCAGACGCAGATTATCTACATAACTGTTTTGTGTTTTAATGCGCCACTGTGGCAGTCACCAGCTTCAATTGTGTGCACTGGTGTTTTCATTGTGTTGTAACTCGATATGCGGCCTACGAGCGCGTAAAACAGACAACGGAATGACGGTTAGTGGAACGGTAGATATCGGAACGACGTTCAACGGTTCTGAACGACGGACTACGTAATATGCAAGATTAATACGAATCTTCCCGGCCAACCCAACCACTTGAGGCTAACGAACGAACACAGAGAAAAAACTGGCCCCCGGACAGAGCTACTTTATGTCACTTAATCCGAAGACAGGACGGTCACAAACTAGACCACATTTAAAGAGTTTGTGACCAGTCAAGAAACAGGGTCAGAAGGTGGACGAGACAAGGATTCATACAGTACTGTGATGTCCAAGTTAAAGGACGTGCGTGTGGGCGGGGCGCCAGGATTTGACATAAAGTTTGAGAACGCCCGTGACAGGTGAAGGGACACACGACCGTGCCGACTATGAAGGTCACTAAAATCAGTAGAGTTAGGCCACTGCGAAAG
>LUCH01003347.1:53736-65226 GCA_013368495.1 Paragonimus heterotremus | reverse complement strand
TTGGCAGTGAAGGGCTTGCCCAGCCTGAGGGTGCAGTGAATAAGACATTGATGTCTCATTCTGAGCACTGCTGCGCGCAGCGGATGTACTCGAAGCCTCATCAGGCTTTTGGGAGATAAGAAATGTTTTTCGACCGTATTGGATAATACGCCGGCGGTCACGGTCAACCGTTAGGCGATCGGAGTGCTCTTTGTTTGAGGGTACCTTTTCTAACCCCCTTCTTCCTGATACGGAAGACAGCAGTGTCGCAACTATAAAAATAGTTCTGCTATATTCCCATAGGATCGTGCCTCACTACTTAAGCACTTCTACGCGGTCAGTAGTGCGACATACAATCTTATGAGTGTAACTGCTTTTCGTCTGACTGCTCCCCTTTGGCCTGTCTGACAAGGCTGTACCTGGAAGGACCGGAGTCCTAGTCAGCATAGCCAGCCGGATCAAAACAGTACACAAGCCCGACCACCTAGCGAAAGTAGCAGTATAGGTCGGGCCAGAATATGTTCTGTGAATCGAATGCGTACCCGTCTCTGTTTTGTCCACAAAGATGATCCGGCATTGTATAAAATTCAGCCTCGTTTGTGAGTAGTACAGTGCGTACGTTCAGGAACTGAAGGGCAGGTCCCAATGCCAGGAAGATGTGGAACCAGAAGCGTCTATTCGAACAGTGTGCACTGAGGACGTGCCACTGAGACGAATGACAATGTACTGTTGCCCAGTGTGTGTGGATCAACACTAGATAGGCAAAAGTGCGTACGCGTTAGTTGTCCTATGTCTTCAAATAACCTGTACGAGATTTTGTGCAGTAAAATAATACGCAGACCAATCGTTACGGTCTCAGAACTAGGGCGTACTGAAAGTGATTAATTGAAGTTGAGTTGGCGCACAGGTTCAACGAAGTAGCTGTGGTTGAGTAGTAAGCGAGCATAATGCCTTACCCGAATTCCCGGTTGGTCAGTTAGAGGATGTCACTGTCGCTAGAAATTAGCACTTAATTGACCTGGTTTTTGTACGGCAGCAAAAGATAAGAAACGCGTTTTGTACGGTGGCAAAAGACAACTGAAAAGTTTGAATTTTTCTTGGAAAAAGCTCCTAAGTATCTGCTCGGTTAAAGCTTTCACAGTGAAGTCTTCAGCTCAGTTAATGAAGTATGTTAGCTGTCGTGTAAATGCTTTGCCACTAATGTGTTATCGCGCAGATTCATTGCAATTGTAAGTATAATCATTTCGCTTTGTTGTTACATTACGAGATTACCCCTTAACGTTATGAATCGTATAATAGGCAACTGAGAAGCAGGGTTCGGAGGAGACAGGCACTGGAGAAGTACTATCACTGATCTGGCAACAGGATCTCAACCTGAGTTACTGTTAGTAAGCCAGACGGTTGAGTCTCCAACGTCAGTGGTGTGAAACGGCAACAATAGTTTTGAAAAAGGTTGGTCCCAGTAAGTACCAGCGAAGTGGTGGACAGCTGTTTCGATTCAGCTGGGTCTCATCAGCACCACGCACACAGGGAAGTCGAACCCATGACTCATGAATAAGTGGCAGATTGCAGTATAAACACCTCGCGAAAACCATTTTTCAAACTTTTCTGGGGCTATGATGGATAATGGCTTGTTTACAGGCTGATGGACTTCAGCTTAGAAGCAAAAAGAAATAAACGGTCAAGGAAAGATAATAACAGTTTTCAATTAACATGGCAGAATAATGATTACAAACTTCACGAATGTGGGTATATGCACCGTTGCTTCCTGAAAACGAGGAAAGAAACGATCAAAATGCTGGCAAACTGAAATCCACTACACGTAAGGGAGAGTATAGCAAGGAACACAAACGGAGTCAAGACAATAAAAGGGGTAGAAAACAATTACAACCGTGTACCTTTTTCGGTATTCAATTCGGCACGCTACCCCCATGAATCGTGTAAATTACTATTGACAAATCAAGGCATAAAATCGGTCAGCATAACGGCTGCATTGACTTAAGTAGCAGGCATACTTTAGATACCAACTATTGCATAGGAAGAATGCCCCTTTTACGATTGTATTCATTCCCAATTTTGTCGCCGTTACTCCGAATGCTATGGGTTCAGAAGACTAGAGCTTCAAAATGAGGTGGTCTTCACATAATTTGAAGGATCGCAAAAAACCACTATAAAGATATCCCTCAATCTTTTGAGACAGTAGGTAGCAGAAAATGAGCACTCTGGAAAAACACTAGACGTAAGGTTAGAAAACTACTTTGCAAAATGACCTGGCATGTTTTATAGAGCTGCTTTATCTTCCATGATTTAAACTAAACATTAGCATGCAATACGCAATACGGTATATCGCATAGGCTGGAGTAAAACAATTACACGTTTACGTAACATTAATTTTATTCTTGTTAGTTACGAGATCTTGACAACATTCTCGACCGGTATCTGGAATCAATCACTGGAGATCTTTATTCGTAAAGCTGGGACCATAGACACAATACGCACAGCTGTTTGATGACTTGGATGACTGGATAATCCTGATCAAGTAAACGTTTCATTGCAAATATCACTACCACCTAGACGCCTATTCTTGATATGTGCTATTCCCCGTACCACTCAACAGCAAAGTGCTAAGCAGAACACCTTGAACCTATTCGTCTCCAACTGTGTTCACACAGCCTACGAGACACGTTCGATTTTGTTAATGACGTGGAAAATGTTAATATGCATAGTCAGTACATGTGTTTGCTAGACGTCTGCTCGTTATTCACAAATGTCTCTCTGCTTGAGACTTTCAATTTCATTTTCGAACACATCGATCAATCAAACACTCAGTTCAGCATACAGGCACTCATGTTGAAAGAACTGCTTTTACAATGTACTCACAACGTTCAGTTTAAATTTACAACGAACTCTATCGTCAGACTGATAAGGTCCCCACTGGGCCCATTTCTAGCAGATATTCTCATGGGCAAGCTTAAACGTCAACAACTGAGCAAGTCCATTTGCAATTTGTGCTTCTACCGACGATTCGTAGACGATATCTTCGTTCTACTGAAGTCTGATCATGGCCTACCTGGTGTCGTCCACTCATTCAACCAGCCGCACCCCGCTATCACGTTTACTTCTGAAGCGGAATCAGAAAACTCGTTTCATTTTCTAGATATGAATATGAATAAGCGCCTAGGTGGTAGTTTACTACGCTCCGTTTGTCGTAGAACGATTCGTACTGGGCAGTATACAAATTTCAATAGTTTCATACTTTTAAAACAAAACCGAAACCTTGTTCGCTGCCTGACTAGCAGAGCAACGAAAATTTGCTCTGCAGACACAATAGATCAGGAAGTGGAGACAGTCACCAACGTGTTGCGGGATACTGGCTACCCGGATCATTTCATAATCCGGAACATGATCGCGTCTAAGTCAGGGGGTCAGGTTACTACGGTAGAAAAGAAGGCTATTTTCATCCGTCTCCCATTTTAAGGGTGATATTGCAACAGAGACACTAAACCGTCGACTTTATCAAACTCTTAGGCCCACATTTCCGGCGGCAACGCTGCGCATTTGGTTCACCACATACCCCCTGCTGACTTTGAGCTTGAAAGACAAACTCTCTGCCCTCAACCAATCCATGGTTGTATACTCATTTTCCTGCTGTTGTACAACAGAATATTTAGGTCGCACGACGAGGCGCTTGTCAAAACGGATCAAAGAACACCATACAGCGTGGCTCGGAACATGTTCAACCAAATCCATCAACAGTGCAGTCGTCGCACACTTGGCAGACACTGACCACCGGGTTGACCCCACTCAGGCGTTCCGTGTTGTCTACAAAGTCCCGATAAACCACCCAAAAGTGGTCAGACAACGAATGTTGGCTACTGCTGAATCGATCGCTATTCGATTACGTAATCCGATTTTGTGTTCACACAAAAAATTCATGCAAACCCTGCAGTTGCTGTGGCCAAAGGTCACACCATCAGTCTGCATGCCCACCCAGACTCCAACCGATAACTTTGTGACGTAATGATGGGTGGAACTCCAAACCACCCATCGTCAACACTGGTGATTTGCTCTCTGAGTGACTGACTTATGGAGGCCAGGATATTTTGTAACGTTCTGCTTGATCCGAAGACATTCTGATAAATCTCTTTGTCTTGTGTACACACTGTTTTCCGGTTTTCTTGAATCTATATAATTGTATTGATCTGGTGATGAATTACCGAAAACTATTATTCGTCACGTCTACTGTTCCACTAACACTCCACCGCACTTTGCAACAGTTTACTGTCTGGCAGCTTCAAATGCAGTTTATCTAATGTACTTTTGCAAATGATCCTCTATGAATTAACCAGTGTTTAAACACGCTGTAAATATTTAGCAAGGATACTTTTCTGTTCTTGGACCGATGGAACACATCAGAAATAGCAGGTTTCACCGGACGGATACCTATGAATTTCTGTCAAGTCATCTCCCGTATTCTGTTTTCTTTCCAAATGAAACATTTGCTTATTGGGGCTTCTTTCACCCAGAAGTCACAGCTAGGCTATGCAATATCTTCAAAGTTCTGATGTCAGAAACTGACATTCAACAAAGTCGGGGGATTTTCTGGAGTCCTTCCAGTTTTCATGAATACTTTGTGGAATTGCAACCTGAAGACGTGAAACAGCCAAACATGACCTTCACATTATCACGTAGTAGTGGAACGGGTGGAAGCGCAGGTGACGTAATATACCCTTGTTCCGAATAAATCTATTCAGTACTTTGGACATATTCGAAGTAACACGTACCTGTTAAAATGTATCTATCCGAGTTTTGCGATCTTCTTTTTAGATATAAATAACTGTTACCACAATGCAATCATAAAATCGTGGAGTTGTGAAAGTTTGTTGGAAAGTCGGGTGATTGAACTGTAAAAATCAAGCTAGGTCGTGAAACGACAAGACATGTTTCAAGTAGACATTTCATAGTAAGTACAACCAATTCGTTCAGATAATTGCTGACCGGTATTTCTGAAGAAGTACCAATATCCGAAACATAAACAGGCATTGAAAACCTGTGCAATCTTGATACTACACTTCTATGATAGAAGTGTAAATTGTATTCTAACATTTGTGGTTTATCAAGATACTTAGCAGATCTACAGGTACGCTCAGGCTTGAGTTACCTTTATCTTCTGCCTGACCTCGGTCTGGCGCTCATAACGTGAAAGATGGGCCTGTAATATCAGTCACTTCAGGCTCAACTCAAGCACTATTTCACACGTGAACTTTTCGAGTCAAAACCCCTGATTCTAAAAGTGCGCCTTTGTAGTCAAGGCGTCTAATCGAAGTAGTTGTAACCGCCGACCATACCAAATCACTCATATCGTCACAATTCGACAAGTTCCTTGTCATCAGCTCAGTATCATAGTCCATTTGAGAAGGTGTCCCGACTAATTGATGAAAATTGATATTCCTACGTATTTTAAGAGACAAGTCGAAACGTTAGGTGATCGCGCTTTTAAAAAAAATTAAAAACGTCATTAATTTTGTCAAACGATGCACTTACTTGAATCAGGATTGTGAAATTAACGTCTCGAAATAACCAAACCAAGCAAACAATCTGCTCGCCCTTACGTTCATTTCAGGTTGTCAGGAATGATCAAATTTGGAGAATTCATCCCTAAAAGAGTCAGTTAGCCCAGCCTGATCACCTCAGTCAACTTGACACATTAGAAACACCACTCAACAATACAATCTTTGCTGCTGTAATTTCGGTATAAAAAAGGTGACTTTTCTTCCCAATTAAAATTCTTGAGCTTAAGTTAAAAATAACCGGTTGCTGTATAAGAGCGCGATTCTGCACTCATTCATTTTTCAGACCCTTTGATTTCAACAATCGCTTATACTGTCAGTAAACTCATGAGAGATCTCCCGAAAAGAAAGCTTATCCCATTTATACTGACTTAACTTGAACATCGAAACTGATAGCAAAATTGTTTCTTGGTCAAAATGAGGTCATTAATTAAAAAAAACTTCTGAAGGACGTTATATTGGCCAGCGGTCATCCGGAGAAGTTTACAGAAATACACTGCAAGCCGCAGGTGACCAAAATTCACATCGAAGCTCCTTTCTTGAGGCAAATTTGGTTGCACTTGACTTTTGAAGATGATCGCATAAAAACCGACGTAGGAAATAGTTAAAGTCAGCTATAAATCGTACCTACTCAGCTGCTGAATTGCGACTGTTGTTCTTCACTCGCAACATCGTTTTCTATGGTTCTGATTGCGATCGAACAGACTAATCTGCGTCCCATCCATTTTACCATTTCACCTGCTGTTGCAATAAAAAGTATGTTGGTAGAACGGACCAGAGTTTACAACAGTGAACAGTGGAACACATCCCTAAGTGGTTGCTGACTACAACAACCCACCAAATGCTAGCAACGTAGCTATTAAACCGGAACCTGGTGTCTTCGATTGTTAAACACATTTTGGATACAAGTCTGTAGCGACTATAACATGATATGTTTGATAGTCGTATCCACTTGTACATTTGTGATGATTTTGGCTTTTTGCCTACTTTTGTTTTAGTCAAGCTATTCCATTTGTAATATCCGCCCCGGGGCTACAATGACAACTCGCTCCGTGCCCCGCTAGCTTGACGTGCTAGCGGGGCACGGAGCGAGTTTCATTGTAGCCCCGGGGCGGATATTACAAATGGAATAGCTTGACTAAAACAAAAGTAGGCAAAAAGCCAAAATCATCACAAATGTACAAGTGAATACGACCATCAAACATATCATGTTATAGTCGCTACAAGTCACTTGGTTGATCCACTAACACCGTACACTGTATTTTTACGTAATCGAAACCCGATGTTTTCGGCATTCACGGGAGTCATACTATCCAGGCGGAATCAACCACTTCTTTGCGTTCATAAGGTGCTGATTCAAACAGTATTATCACCGTGAGATTTACTTTGGTTTGTTAGTGTGCAACATGTTTAATTACCGTTCCCCTTTTTTATATACAATCAATGGCTTCATGTGTGCGGCCGACGAGAATAAACGAAATGTTAACACACAGCAACATTTATCCTTATGTCACGTTGATTAATTCGATCAAGGGAACTCTTTGTTTCAAATTCATCAGTATTTATGTACATACATACTGTGGTGATACTAGTTGCTAGACGCTTGATCCACTCTTGCGTTGGGCATGAGACTATGCTATTTCGACGTTGATAGTTGCCAAGTTCCATCAAAAGCGAAGGCATGCACATTAATGGCAATCCATCTGTCGTGGAGAGCGGTGTTCAACTGTAAAATGTCCCACTAATTGAAGATTTCAACACCTTCCAAACAAACTTAAATTGTACCTGAAAGTAAGATGGCGTGTGTTCTCAGTTTTCTAGCGGCTACAACAGTCTCCGCCTAGTACCTTTTTTTAGTCCGTGGAAAAAATTGGTCGAACGACGAAAACATTCACACTGCTTAAGCTGAATAAGCACTGTAGTTCTGAATGTTGCAACTAACAGTCAAGTAAGTTGCTGTGTCCTACTCCGGAAGATGAATACAAACCAAAACTCTTAACTTACACTCGTGACTACATATATTTTACCTTGAACAACTGATCAAGTGATCGTCAATGGGCTGGAAGTATTTATTAAGTGCATGTTGAAACAAACAGCAGATATTCATTTTACCCTGTGTAATTTTGCGACAGTTGGCGAGCAAACAGGTTTTATCTTCAACACCGAATACTCCTCTATAAATCGTCTCACTGAGTGCCAGCTGACTGTGGCTTACGTTTTTAACTGGTTACAAACGTCTACAATGAACTATACTTGATACCATCATCTCCCAGCATACAACATGAGCAATTGCAAGTGAAAACTTCTTTAAGTAGCATATTTAAATTTGATTTTAATCCTTCTCCAAGTTAAAAGGGTTATTTCAATTTTAAAGACAAACGATCTATATTCAAATCCCAAACAACCATTTGCGATAATGGTGCTTAAATAAAGGAACCGGTAAAGTCCTACAGATGTTGAGTGACCCATTGACGTCCAACGCCAATACCACAGCCTTTGACTAGCAAGCATCTTTTCAACAAAACCAACGACACCCCAAAGAAATGAACAGAACGACAAACACCGCCTAACATAGGTAGCTCTACATGCAACTATACTTATCTTAGAGATAAGTTTTCGACGAGGAATACGTGATTTCAAGGCTAAGGGCTCAAGTCATTCAGATCCGATCAGTCAATCCTATTTAATCTTTGATGGACGTCCGTTGTTCAGAAATGCACTCAATGAAACGGATCATACAAATGTTTTAAGTTCAAGGGCTCGTAGTGCCTCTCGTTAGGAGGGTTCGCCCCTTACCAGCTAATAGGACAGAGAATTCCTGGAACCGATTTATATAACAGATAATTTGCCCTGAAAATAAGCCGTCCAAGAGTCTTCCAAGCGAAACCCGATTGAAGACAAGAACCTGAAAATTGGACTCTTATGAAATATACCTCATGTCCGTAATCAACTTTGCGGTTACAATGTGAATACGTCTAGTGGCAAGTATGTTTCTTTTAAAATCAGATCGCATGACCTAAAAAGCACACACGAATAGCTATTCCAAGTAAGCCCTGTGAGGAACTAGACAAGCATATTATTTAGTTCGGGGAAGGTACAGTCTATCATTCAGAGAATTTCAAATCAATTTTCGCGCAATCGTCATGAGGTGGCATTCAAACGGTTATCGCATATTTACGTGTGCTTTCAGACTGACTTTTGTGATTTACACAGTGCAGTGTGTGCTGTGAATCACGAAGGCATTGCAAAAGTTCCCACCAAATAACAGACTCTCACACTTACTTCCATTCAGGAACAGACTAACCGATTTACTAGTGCGCCTAGTCACGCCAAGATATGTATTCATCCGTTTTCCTTTACTCTAGCCCACTTCCCCAATCAAGAGATGTTGTGACTTATAACTACCCTTCTAGTATCGATGTTTCTGGCTGCGTAGAATGAAACCTTCAAAATTTAACGCATTCCAACTCCGTCCCCCAAATACAAATCGAGATGGTTAGGTCGTGTTAAAGACACCAGTTAGTCATCTACCAGACACAGCCCGATGAGGCAGCTAACTGGTATAAGCTACAAAGTAAACAGACGCTCATCTGATGTAAATAATTGAAGTCGTCCACCTTAGAGTTAAACATTAAGAATCAGGCTCGCTTCTACAAGTGAGAACCGCGCGACTCACAGGGTCGGTAATGGGGAAATTATCTGAGGTGGCAATCAATCGGGTTCAGTGGCATGAATGTTGTCGTTGCTTGGTCGAGTTGACTGTGAAGTAAGCGCACTTGAAGACGTCATGGCGGGAAAAGCCGTAAGGAATCTGGTTTGCACATTACGTATTACTTTCACAAATAGCTTGGTTTTTTATATACAAGATGCAATCATCTTGGTGTTTAATAGCTGAGTACAGACGTAATTGTTTTGGTTGTTAAGCCTGCATTGCTCCTTCATTTTTATTCTTTTTTTGTGTTTTAAACTAGCGTCTATCACCACGGTTCTATGACAGTCAAGCAGTAGTGAAAATCCCCATGTATTACTGTCGTTAATGGGGATGATGAATATGAGAATAAGGTAAACGGCTAACATAATCGTCTCCCAGAAGCTACGCCTTCAGATATCGAGAATAATATCGCAAGCGACATAACTATGTAGTAAGCGGAAATAATACTAACGGCAGGTAGAGATGATAGTCTGACTAATTTAAATTTACGTGAAGGGCGCCACTAATGAGAAAGCTAATGCAAACGAGTTTGTTAAAACAGGTAGAAAAATGGCGAACACTGCCACAATATCTAATGATGTTAAACTTTCCGAAAACATGCTTCAAACGTTGAATGGACGACAGACAAGAAATTCCGCTCTAGGTGACTTACTGACTCAGGTTTTGCTCCAGGGGTAGCGATGGGGATGTAGGGAATGAAACAGAAGCGCGTATTTTTAAGGTTAGGGCGGTCTTCGTTAATCTGAGAGAAACATGGCAACAGAGAGGTATTTTCCTGAAACCTAAGGGTTGCGTATATCTGACAACGATGAGGATTGTATCACTTTATGACAGCGAAACCTGATCGATCAGGCTAGAGACCGTCAACCGTCTTCAGGTGTTTGACTACCAATGTTTGCGTTTAATTGTGTGTATCAGGTAGCACCAGCGAGTAAGCAACGAGGGGGTTAGGAAGGCAGTGTTTGGCACTGATTGTCAAAAGAGTTCGTTCGTTCAATCCGAAAACTTGCATGGACTTAGGTGGTTAGGTCACGTACTAAGAATACCAGCCAGCCGTCTGCCATACCGACAACTATTTGTCGACGCAGCGACCGACTGGCGCAGGGTGCGAGGTGAGCAAATGGCGACTTGGCGTAAGCAAACGAAATCTCTCACGAAGGGGTTCGTCCCCCAGGCTGGGACCCTCGACGCACACAAAGTCGGTGGCTTGATACGTTAGGTGAAATAATGGCTAATCGAACTTAGTGGCCTACATGTTATCGTTGTTTGGCCGAGAACTCGCGGATGTTTTTCTATCTCATTGGAGTAACTGGTAGTAGGAAGCCAGGTTTGAACTGGGTTATCTGTAAATCCAATTGTAAGTAATTGTAAGTAATACTCATAACAAGCAACGAATCTTGGGACACTGGGCTGAGCACTTCCAACAGCAGTTCAACCGACCACCAAGGCCTTCAAGCTTTACCTGTGCTAATTGGTCTGTTGACACCTCTCTGGCCTCGGAAACAGAAGTCTTCCTAGAGGTCAATTTTCTGAAACTACACAAACATCACAAGGTATTCGATGGGTGGAGGTCCAGTCTTACGTAGAAAACTGACGGCTGTGCTACAGAGCCTCTGGGTCAGTAAGGCTTTATCGAATGAATGGGGCTTGGCTAAGATCGTACCCATATTCACAAAGGGCTCGAGCAATCCGTGTGCAAATTACTAAAGGATTAAACTTATTCCAACTTTGTCAAAGTTTCTCGTAATCATTAAATTTCGTTGATAAAGCAGAACGAACGAAGAACATACGTATGAACAACAAGCTGTGTTTCACCTTGTCTGTGACCACATATTAACACTTCAGTAGATTCCACCATTCCTGTAGGGGGGCAAAAGTTGTCGTCTACTTGGACATCTGGAATACTTTCGGTTTGGCTGACAGGACTGCACTCCGGGACTGTCTATGGAGGAAGTATGAGAATATCTTGCAAACAGTTCGCTGTCGAACTTCGGGAGGGTTAGCGCTTATGGCAAAGTATTGCAGGGTTTCTGGTGACGTCGAGGCTGAAGCTTGTGGTTAAGTCAGAGGGGAAATCGCACACAGTTTCAGAGCGGAGCAATGTTTGTTCGATTGTATCTCAGTGAACAGTCGCTTGTGCGCTGTCAGACTATGTCGACTCAAATCAGAGAGGCGTTGTGTATTCATTATTTCGGCGTACGCTCCAACGGACAGCTGTTTCGATGCTAC
>LUCH01003347.1:30068-51904 GCA_013368495.1 Paragonimus heterotremus | reverse complement strand
CTCCAAAGTGCAAAATGTTGCTTCAAGAGTGGGGCATTTCCACTCCTACTTTCTTTATTGCAGGTATTCCGCTTGAGACTTTGGACAGTTTCACATACTTGGGAGCACTATCTCGTCAGACCGTAATATTGCTGATGAGATATCAGCGAGGATAGCAAAGGCACGAGTTGCGTTTGCCAAACTGCGTCATCTGTGGCGTCGAAAAGACGTCCGGTTGTCACTGAAAGTAGGGGTCTGTAATTCCTGTGTGCGTTCCATTTTGCTTTATGGTTCGGAAACGTGGCCTTTTCAGAAGAAAAATTTTAACAGTGTCGCGGTGTTCGACCATTGTTGTCTCCGCCGATCGGCCCACATTAAATCGTTCGATCGCGTGAGCAATGTGGCAGTTCCCTGGCGCGTATTCCGGAGCGCTCGTAATGCGCGATCAATTGGTCAACTACACATGGTGCGCAGCTTTCGAAGGTTAGGTCACGTACTCCGTGTTATATCTGATCGTTTACCGTACTGAGCATTGTATACTGAGAGCACCAACAGTTGAGTGAAACCACATGGTGGTCAAGCAACAGTGTGGTCACGAAATATGTAGACCGTGACTGCTCCACCGGGCGAAGTGGTTTGGTGTCTCCTGCCTGGCTGAGGTTCACATGATCACTCAAATCGCTGATTAGAGACGTTGTCGGAGATGGTAATATGTCTCAGTCAATGGCGTACCTGTATCCATACAATTTCTAGTTCTTCCGCTTAATCTTTTAATAATTTTCAACCTCAGTAACGTTTTCTTCCAGGATATCTCACGTCAGTGCTGATATGAGCGGTGGCCCGAGCCACAGTACCTTTTGATGATGGAGATGATGACGATTTATTCTGGCATGCATTAACTTTTTTATCAGTCGAGCTTCGATATCTGAGTCTGATCAACCAACTCATCAGAAACACTTTTTGTCGTCGATTTCCTTTCTCCTACTGACTTTTATGCGCCAGCTGAAGAAGACAGAATCGTTTATAACCATTTGCATGTTCAGCAATAGGTTCTTGCTCGAAGTTAGTGAGGTGGCTACAGTCCACAGATAGACGTCCTCCCTGTGTCATTAAGCAGAAGCAGCTTTGAATTTGAGACTGTCATGGTAACCCGCGACGGCGTATTACTGTTTGTGAATGTGCGTATATTTTTTCAGTTTCATTTTTTTGTCTTAATGACACCATATTAAAAATCCAGAACTGAAGTTTACATAGGATGGGATGTAGCGCAGTGAGCCAAGAGGTGAATGCGTCATACAGTTCTGGACTTCCACTTTAAAATTTGTAATTGGAAATCAATGGTTTCAGTTGCAAGATGAGCTGAATATCAGGCCTACCAACCAGTGATCGGAATTTAGCAGAACATGAACTGTATGATTTGCGTGCTTGCAGTTTTTCAATTTGCATTGCCTTGGGTTCGATCAGTTTATTCCATATATTACTTTTACTTCCTTGCTGTCGGTGTAGAGTGAACGGACAGGATTACCTTCACTCTGATTTAGGAAACGGATGGTGCAGATCTTTTGAAGGCCGTAGTTAGCGTGCGGCCAGACAAACCTGCAATGCATTAGGTCTGATTGCTTTCCCGAGTGCATCATTGCAAATCATCTTCCAAGGTAGCAGTATCTCGGTGGTTCGCACAATCCCCAGCTGTCATGTGGCAGTGAACAAATTAGCAAGCGCTAGCTAATGAAAGTAAAAGAAATGAAAAGAAACATGACTACCAAAAATAATTACTTCTACACGCAGGCATAATATGTAAGTAGTGATAATCTACCAACAGGTGACATCAGCAAACGGCTTTCACCGCCCCTTGTCACTTATTGCACTTACTCCACTGACGACTCGGCCAAACAAAGACAGCGTTCACTTTGCTGACCCCGGCTGACCCCAATCTCACCTAACCTCCCCGGTCACTGAATTTATTAGTCTTGAAGGCCTCATTCCGGGAGACCATCCTGATCTATTGTGGTGGGCGACTTCATTTCTCTACACTAGGTCATCGGTCTGTCGGATTCGTATCTTAAGCCGTGGCATCACTAAGATGTACTTTATGTAACAGATGACTAGCCGTGCATATTTACCGATTGAACTAAGGCATTCGCTTTATACTCAAAACCGGGCACTTTATTCCCAATCCCCTTTTAGCTGCTTACCAGTTGACTCCACTCGATACAAACGACCCAGCGCTGACGTTGAAGGTCAGGTAAGTGCGTTTTTCGCATGCCACCTCGATTGTGCCGAAATTGATATGCGGATTTAAAGCCTCGGCGTATTGAGGTTCCTTGATTAAGTTTACCAATAAATGTAGAAGTTTGTCGATATTCACAACCGAAAAAGACCGTGTTTACGGTTCACAAGAACCATGCCTTTCTGAACTTACCTTTCAAAGGCGACTATATCGCAACTGATGTATGTCGAAAATTACAATCCGTCCCATCTCGTACATACTCTGCGGTAGAACTGTGGTTGCTATTGACAACTAGGAGCGTTCTTTAGCTTGTTAATAATCGTGACCTACCGAAGTGTTCTGCCTCACATGTACTTCACCAGTTCACTTGGAACTGCAGTGATGTCCATATCGTCAGAACAGATCGACAATCAATGGCTGAAAATATGCCTAAGTTGTTGGTGCACTCTATGACGCAGCAGACAATGTCAACAGAACAAACGCGCCGAAATCCGACCCCACCTATCACAAAGCTGTTGACTCCGCCAACTGGTTTCAAGTGTTATTGCGCAACCGAAATCCTTAATTGCTTACATTCTACGAGATACTGTTAATCATTACTCGCTTTTTGGCCCTGTGTTTGCATAAACTGTTGACTCGAATCGATGACAGTCCTTGTTTTATGTAAACCCAGTCGTAGGCCGTTTCCATTGTTTGCGCTATCCACATGTCTTATATATTCTATTGTTTTACGTTCGTGACTCGATAGGGTAAATGAAACGTTAGCTTCTAGCAACATCTCTTCTATCATTATTGATAAATGTAACGCTTGTTTGTGAGAGGGTCTAAAAGTATGAGTTATCTGAGATGCAAGTCACAGTCAACTTTGGAGGATGTGTAACTTACAAATCATATTCCCGACTACTCATATGTGAGTTATTTATTGTTTATATACCTTACTGTCGTCCGTTTTGTCGGCTTTTTCAATGCAAGCTTCATTAAGTCCAGTGCAGTGAACATGCACGTTTCATTTCCTGTTGAGACGCTTAGAAGAAATATGAACCCATGAAATGTCAATTTTACAAATGTTTTATTGAAAAGTCATAACAACACTCAGTCAACCTTCTTTCTACTAAGCACTAATAGTCGTTGTTTCATTTGTTTGAAGCTGTTTGCATTCCTGTATCTTGACAAATGGTCTCCCAGAAAACCGGATTGCATTTCATTCCTATTCTAATCTGCATTCTTATGACGCTAGCGTTCGTGATCAGGTAAGTGTCACTGTTTCAGCATTTTATTTATTTTTCAAATTCACGATCAGGATGGTTGCATTGTGTAAACTTTATGCCGTGTAGTATGTAAATGATAAAGGATTTTGGTTGATGTCTGTTCAGCAACTCTCACAACCGTTTATAGCTTTTTGCATTCCCATATACTCTTTACACAGGGTCTGTCAAGATGGATCATTGTACTCTAGTTTCACTTTAATTAGAGTTTGTCTGTAGTACTTACCATGACAAAAGTCTGAACCCTCGCCAAGCTCTCCTGAAAAAACCGTTTAACCACTGATTCTGTGACATCAAATTAGGCAATACCGAATTGTCCTGTAATTACTCAGCCAAGGATGGGCACTACTGATGTGCTCTAACAGGTACAAAACTTGAATTTGCGTTTATTTTCGAAAGTAGTTGGATAGAAGGTCTGTGAGACTGAGAAAACTGACCAGTTGTGAGAGATATTCAGCTTATACCCAGTATGTTTATACCTATGACCGATATTATAGCTTCTTATAAGGCAAGTCAGGTGAATCGGTGGGTTTTGCACCTTATACCTGGAGCTTTTCCTTGACGTTGATGCATAAGCCTTTATACACTTTTGATATTTCCTGAACATTTCGCAAATTGTAATTAACTAATTACTGACAGAGTCGTTTAGTTGAGCTGGCAATATTAATCAACCAGCCGGTCTACTACCTAAATGCAGGGAGTAAAGATATCAGCAGTAAGACTTCCTTTTGCACAGTATTACCGATATCCTAAAAGAAATCATTTCCAGAAATTCACAAGAAAAAACCCTACTTATAGTTATACATGCTGACTGAAGTGTCTTGTAATCGGAGGTAATGATGCTGTACCTGAGCGGTCAAATGTTTGGTATATTCACGCTTCAATTTCATTCATACGTTCATCACCTTAATAAATATTTTACAACCGCTTGTACTTTTTTGAAATGGAATCAGCATGTGACAGTTCTTTTCTCAAAAAGACTCGAAACAGTTAATACTGACTAACTTTCGACTTCTTTAGGTATACAGTTTCTATGGTTACATTTGTTACCATGACAGATACACATAATTAAGCAACCCTTATTGCTACCTGTGTTTAGCACAGATTTTTGAAGTTAACAAAAATCTGATTTATAGCCGTACGATGGGGATTCGCTTTCTTGTTGCGTGTGAGACCACTATGTTCACACAAGACGAAACGTAAACCATATTTTGGACGACGCTGGTTATCCTTGCATCAACCTGTTGAATCAAAAATACGTTTTTTGAGTGGCTTGCTAACATGTAACGTAATGTACAACGAAAGCAACAGTAACCTTAAAATTAGTATTTTCACGCGATATTTCTCAGTTTGGTTTATAAGGGCACAGTGCTGTAAGTCAAAAACTGCGCTTCGCAGATGGTTGGCAGCTGGCACTTCTACGATCTATTGGTGATCAGCATCTCATCTATCAAGCAACTTTCAGTCGTACAGCTGTGCACAGGCATTATGACATGCTCGATATCAACATCCCAGTTCTTTCTTTCTTTAACAATGTCGCTTCTGATGCAGAATTGAATGCCGGTGACTCATCTATTCCCGTTTCATGCGATCCCGTAAGTGTTAAATGATGGTAAAACCTGGTGCTGATACGGAACATAGTAATCCGTATGCGGCCTACACACAATTATGAGTGTGCACTGTTCTTGATGATGGTTTCATTCATTTGAAGCACTGTCGACAGAACTTACGGAATTGAAGTCTGTAAAAGATAGTTTATTGTGGGTTTGGATTAAATAAATAGTTACTGTGATCTTTTGATAAGCAGCCGATATCTGGAGCACTGTTCGCGAAATTTTCGGCTTTCCGGACATTTTTCATAAATGAACATAAACGGTTATTTCTGACCACGTGAAATTAGTCGGTTAAACTGAATTTTTTGTACGTCCATTTTCCGGCTTCACACATTCCGACTGCATTCCCAATAAGTTCTGTATCATACATCAGGGTGACTTTCAAACAATCGTGATCCGAATACCATACAATATATTTCTCGTATCGTGGATCACAGGATTAGTGCAGTATCACCTACTCGTTGAGTGTGGCTCTTCTTCATGATCCTGTCATTTTATCAAAAGCAAAGGTAA
Source organism: Paragonimus heterotremus (assembly GCA_013368495.1). Taxonomy (NCBI): domain Eukaryota; kingdom Metazoa; phylum Platyhelminthes; class Trematoda; order Plagiorchiida; family Troglotrematidae; genus Paragonimus; species Paragonimus heterotremus. Next base: position 46,304 of record LUCH01003347.1, on the reverse strand, counting down.
AGATTATCAAACGCGAATTTTTTTTTATAACATGTGCACACAGTGCTTCAAAGGATCCATGAAAACGTCTTCGATATAAAACATGCGGAATGTAATTATTTGCCGGTAACTAGGCATATTCAACACATATAAACGCGTCGGACGATTTCGGTTGAGATTGAAAGCATCATTGAACAAAGGTTTCCTTCCGGTTTTTCTCAAATTCTTTCAAATAATTCTAGCTATTCAGAATTATTCCATCAACTACCTATGAGTAACGTCTTTTTCAGTCTGAATGTTTACACGTGCATATTTGCTAGCAACTTTTATCTACAGTATGTAACGTCTCCTCGTTGATATTAATGCTATCATTCACGTACATTGATACTGTTTTCCACTTACTTAGTTAACCGACCAAACGCGTTGTTAAACATAAATATCATTCAGACGATGGATTAATAAAATATGCCAACAGAATGTATTCAACTGTGTAAGCCTTCCTTTTTTTGAGGTCATGCTACAGTAGTTTGTGTATCAAACTGTGAGGTATATCAGTTCGTTGGGCAATCTGAAAGGAGGGCTTCAAATTACAAGGTTCATGCGGAAGAATAGTCCATGGTTATTCAGAACCCCGAAGTATCCTAAACAGTGTAGTCATAAATAACCATTACAGTGGAACTCATTGGGTAAGAAGCACCATCAAAGGAAATGTTACTCCCTCATATGCAACCATTTAATAGAACTTTTGTATATCTGAATTATTTTGATGAGCTGCCTGAACTTACGAAACAACGTTTTGTGTTTCAGCTATACACTCGCTGTCAGCCACGATCACATTTCGGTTGCATTTCCGTATATCAGGTAAATTGATTTTAAGTTACTTCTTTGGTGTACTTGTTTATAGCTCATCGTTCTAACTGTTATGTCATCTTGTTTTACAGCATGGGTTGTTTTCGTTATTATACTTGCTAAAAATTTTATTTCCATGTGATCTGACGTGGTCATGAGATTTTTGCTTGATGAATTTGAAAATATTCTTTCTAGACGATACCTTCATACTCTGCTGAATTTGTTGCTTCAGTGCACAGCTACAACTCTCTCCACAGAAATTTGGGGTTTTCCCTCATAATTTGCAGAAGGCAAAACATTTTTCGATTCACTAGGTAGAATTCGTGCACTCACCTGATATTTTCATCTGAACTGTTATTATCATGCATTTCTCGAAATAAGTACAAGGTCGTTGTTTTGGGAAATTTTCCCGGTTTCCAACCGAAGAAACTTACTTTTTGGGGGCCAATGTATAGAAACACAGAAGACGATGTTGGACATGCTAGATCTGGATATTTGATAACAACTGCGCGAAACACAAGAGAAAACACCATAAAAGTTAATCCTGAATACAAGTTTACAATAGAAACTTCATTCTTTAACAAGATAGCCTATTTGTACATGTCTCACCTACCCAAATCTTAGCTGTGTTGGGTCCAAATGTGTTCATAGTTTAATGAAATGGGTTCCGGTTTTCACAACACGTGCGAGAACTTAACTGCTGCTTGTCGTCATTCTTCGAGGGCGGTTGTACTCAACTGTTACTTGCCCAAAATTTCGGCGCAAACAAAATCAAATAGGACATACAACTGTGATTTGGGCAGGTGAGACACGTACACATATACTATCTTGTTAAAGGATGAAGTTTCATTTGTACATTCGTGCATCAAAAGTAGTATTACTGGCGCGCTCACCAGTCTGCGTTTTCCAATTTGCTTTTTAGTCACAGAAGATTGAATCCATCCCATGATTACTCTAGTTGGTGTGATGTTCCCTTCATATTAAGCGATGTTGTATGTCATATAATTGGTGGAAGTAGTCGTATTGCTTATGGAGTCTCAGATGATGAATTGTGGTTAGCAGCGTCTTCTCCAGCTGAGGAACACTTGCTGTGGTATTCAGGACAGCTCGAACAATTCGCTCGCACTCTGTTTTTGCCCTGTCTTTTATTGATACACTGCATAGACATATGCGCTAAACATGTAATCTGTGCATCTACACCATGACCTTCATGTAGCAATGTAATTTGTCTAGGATGGCCTACATACTTCTGAATCAACTCCCATAATACTTGTTAACATTAACGGCTTAGTCGTTGCTTGCTCTTTGGTGTCATCCGATACGAATGTTCGAACACAAGTATCGATGTTCAGTTAATTAAAAACAGCCAACATTTTCTACTATGATTGGCCAACTTTTACAGACGTAAGTTAGCACGGCAGTCGTTGTGTATATGTGACTCTTAGGCTTCTGTGGTATGACCTACCGTCACCGGATTTGGCGTAGTTTAGCGACTACCGCCCTAAGTATTCTATGCTCATCCTCGTAAAAAATATGGTTGAACTGGCGTAGGTTTTCAAAGAGAGAGGAACTTGGAACAGTTTTATATGAAGATTAACTAACTGTTTCGTAAGTTCCAAATTCCACAACAAAAGAGCGCGCAAGTTGAACGAAAGAAACGAATAATATCCCATTTCATCCCAACCTTTGACTTTCATTTTGTTTGTTCGCCTTAACCGTATGTTGATTTCGTAAATATTCAAGCAGTTTCCCCAGTTTTGCTCAGACTTGTTCAAATAGTGAGACTCTCTATATCTCACATTGCGCCGTGTATTTTCACGTGTTATTGTAAATGTATTCCCCGTCGGATGACAACCGTTCGGATCACTGTAAAATATTCCACTTGTGTGATACTAGTTTCGTACAGTGGATGCAGATAGATAGACGTGTATTCTTGTTGATCAAATGCCTTTTTAGGGCGCACTTGTTGCTATGAATGCACAGTGTTTGATTCTGATTATTTAAGAAGTGTCTGGCTTGATGTGCTATTTGACTTGCTGTTTGACCCCATTGTAGACTATGAATCGTTAGCAAAACGTGATATCTCATTCAAAAGTAATCCAGTAGAGATATCATCTGAAATGGAGTATACGTGAATTCTTATCACTGACAATTCTTAGGACATACGTTCACAGTGATTACGCTTTTAAACTGGTTGAAACGTTGCAGTAGCGCTATGTTTCAGCTTTCTCAACCGTATGTTACGCCATGCATTCATCAATTCTTCACCCATTTTGGCTGTTTTCCTGTTTTGTTCACTCACATTTAAACATACACTCAAAGTGATACTGGGACTTGGGTGCCAGAAAGCTGCGTTTTTGGACAACTCCTTAACTTGATCGCCACACTGAGTAAGTCTACCTCCCTCACTACACATCAAGCCTATTCTGTCTCTTTTTTGATTATATAGCATTCCGTAAACAAATAACCCTCAAAGTTGAAAATAAGGAAAGTGATCCGAGCTGATGGCTTATTGTTTACTCTTTTCAGTCGGAACATGAAGTTAGCAGCAGTTATCTGCAACTGTGTATGCTGAAACTGTTAACTCAGACGACGTGTCGGCCATATAACTAACGTCACTCGTTCTTGTTATGCAATGCTCAAAGATGACTGTTCCTGTTGTTGTTGCTACTTGTATATTCTGCATTCTGTTGTTTCACATTCACGACTTAGATTAGTAAACGACATGTTAACTCCTGCGATCTGTCTTCTTCCGTTATTAGTGGTTCAGTTCGAAATAATGATAAGCTCGTTGCTCATTGGCGGTTCTTGAGAAATCTCGAGAAATCCTGCCGGGTCACTCAATCCCCTGAATTGTCTGGTGGGGTCCATATGAGACAGTGGGACGAGTGGGTAACCGAGTCCAAATGCGCAATTTCCGAGATCCTGGTGTGGCTTTGTAGCTCAGGTGGTAGAGCGCTTGCCGCGTTGAGGCATGATGTTTCTGTCGCTGGTTCCAATCCAGCCGATGCCCTGACTTTTCACAAGTGGGTCTCATCCAAAAAAACTATACGACCAGTTTCATTCCCGTTTGAAGTTGTCAGACAGAGGTGGCCCGATAGGTGTTCTAACAAGGACCATTCCCCTTTGGTAAGCGTAACCTTATCTTCACGTTCTGGTCCTTTCACGAAGCCATAATTCTGCAGTGGGCACGATAATCCAATGGCCTTTATTCTAGTCAAGGACAGACAATCAAAGACTTTATTGTTGAGCAGGTCATCGAGCAAATCATGGTCTGGATTACTGGTTATTTTGAACTCTTTCTCTTTTTGTGGTTAGCCACTACAACAGACTGCACTCTACATTGTTTATATACACCATCATGAATCCGTTGGCCATGATACAAGTTGTTTGTTTGGTCTGATAGCTCGACAGACCATGAAGGTAAAGTCTTCTTACGTTTAGGTTGTTATAAAGATAAACATTTTTAGATTCATCCTTTACTGTTGGTTTGATTTGCGACCACGTGACCGATTTATTACAGCCGAACTCGAATCACCCGTCTAGGTTGTGGCTAACGGAACTGGTGGCCGATTGGGCATGGGATTTGGCTCACAATATGATTAACCTCACTTGCTAATCCAAACCGAAGTGAAGTTGATTATGGGGATTGCTTGTTGGATACTCTCTTTCAAATCCTTTTAGAAGCCATCAGTGTGAGCCTTTTATGAAATGGGTTGTGTTACTTCAAGAATACAAGTGATGATCTTATTTCATCTGCATCCTTCGGTTTCACGCATGTAACGTCAAATAGGTTCACAGATTTGTTCAGAATAAACAAGTGTCAGGAGGTTAAGTGGAGACTAAATTTTGCTGGACAGATACTAACGGGAAAAGAAAAGCGAATACGAAAAAACAGATGTGTAGCACGCCAACATAAAAAGGAAGTATAATGTTACAATGAAAGAACTAATCAGACAGGCAGTCAACAACAACAACTGACGGATACAGGCGAACGTGGTTACCTGTAGGAGTGGGCTAGGGAAATCGCCAGGTGGAGTGTAATGCCGGATAACTGTTGTATTTGCACCCGGTCGTGACCACAGAGCTGAACAAGGTGTTCCATTTTAGCCAGTATCTAATTAAAAGTTTCATCTGAAACTCAGGCTCAAAACCCCTTAGCATTTCGTTTCTGGTTGATCAGAGACGGCTCACTAGTAAATGACCAGGAAGACAGAATTTTGTGAACTGTGACTAATTCTCTCCTGATATACTCGTTATACTTTAAGAACTGATCCAGTACTCCCTATCTTTCTGGATAAAGATTCATTTCGATTCCCGTAACTATTTCAGCTGTACCTGTTTGAACCTTTTCAGTAAACACCATACCTGTAGCTGCTAACTCATTGACGGGTCAATCTTGTCTTTTCTATCAGACTCAGTGGAATTATTAGATTAGTGCGGGCGTCAGAAGCACCAACTGAAACTGTACACAAACTTAGTCAAGGTCCTAGATAGCATTGTAAGATATCTTGACATAAGTGGTATGTCCACTGACCAAAATTCACGAAAAATGCACGACTGGTTTCGTGTTTGCTGTTACTCGAAGCCGGGTTATTAGTTACAAATTTCACCCTAAGTATTTCCTATAGTAGGATGTATGGTTGAAGTTCATGGTATTTACATACCTGATGAGTGGCAGTAGCCGCGAAACTGGTAGTGTACTTCTGTCGAATTTTGACCATTAGACTCATACCACCTTATTTTGTATGGTCAATGGTTCGTCTGGTTAAAGTTTGTAAAACTTTGCCTAGATTGACTCATGTTGTGTGTATGTGAGAGTAAAAATTATCGATCTTTCTCAAGAAGTGGTTTGACCTTTTGTGAGAAAACGGTCCTATAGTTGTAAGATCACCTAATGTGTCAGCGTCTTTACGCAGTTGGACTAGAACGATGGGACCAGTTGAATCTATTTTTCTGTTAAGGTTGAAGTGATCGTCATTATTGACCAACTAAACGACACCTCGATTAGTAGCATACACATTTCGAGCCATTCCGAGAATTAGTAAACTATAATCACTTGTCATCTTTCATAAATGTCCAGAGAAGTGTAACTGACGGACTTTGAGTTTCGTGGACAACTTCGTGTTCAGCTGATCCGAGCAACAGACTAATCGAGCTTCATCCGGACAGATCGACAGCCGCGGCAAACCATTGTTCGAATAAGCGCGATATTTTTTCTTACATCCACGACAGTTCGGTCTGTGTATCTAACCAATTCATTGTTAGTCGACTAATTAAAACACTTCTAACATGGTTGTCTTTTCGGCTGCGTGAATTTTGCGTCATCTTCAAAACTCGTTTGGAACCACTGAAAGAATTACACGGGATAGTTTAATGTAAGTTATTCGACCTTCATTTTCAAAGCCATACTTTTATTCGAATAAATTGATTAACCTACATAAAAAAGTCCATTCTGAATTAGGCCCAATTGTCACAAAAGGTGTGTACTGCGGCAACACTCGGTTAGTTTCACTCTGTTGCTCGGAACGATAGTCACAATATTTCTAATCCCCAGTCATCGCCCAGTCATTCATGATTCATGCAAACATTAGTCTATTACGAAGTGAGGTAAACAGTATAAAGTGAATTAGTCAATGCCGTATTTATACTGATGTCTGAGAGGAAAAATGCAACACCTTCGTGGGATCTGTTGCGCTACCTGATTTGAGTAAGCATTTTGTAATGGCGCTGTTGGCTTTCCTCCCTTTGGTACTCAGAAGCCATTTCGTGATATGCCCCTAGACTCGAGTGTCCAGTGCAATTATTTCGTGGCTTACACACTGCAATCCCCCAACAACACCCTCATCTGAATAATATGCAGGTTTACGTCTAAGTAGTGACAAGTGTGAAAAAAATGTTGTAACACCGAATTCTTTGCTGTCAGTCTGTCATCAGCTGTGGGTTTAAGATAAACTGGTCTCAAGAATTTCTAGAAACCACTGCCAGGTGCTATAGTGGCTTCGACTCGACAGGTTTATACTCCTTCAGTAAGATTTCTATTTTGTTACCTCTTGTACCCAACAGAACATGCTAAACAGGCAAGTTGTATACATGGAACTTGGAGTTCAAGTTAATTCATATTTACTTCACATATGATAGTTTCTCACCGCTGACCGTTTACTGTTACATGAAGTCTAGCATTAAAACGTCCAAAAAGCGTCTGTTCATGGTATGTCAACTGGTGTGTACCTGTTTTGGTCTGAATAGACTTTATCAAGCCGACTAACTTTAGTTATCTGCCAAATAGAAATTGCAGTTTAGATCCACTTATCGAACGGATGACCAAACGTACAACGAGGCTTGACTTTATCATTGACTGTGCAAGTTGACTTCCCACATCTCTAACTGTTTGTGTGGAAAAACGATCTATTCTATAACTGGATACTTCTCATCATCCTGAATATAGTGATGTTCATGTTTATCGCGCTTCTGAATTCGTCTCGTCCAAAATGAAACTATCGAACTTGGTCAATAAGCTATCTTCCTCAATAGTTATCTTTTATTTCAAATGATTTTTAATTCGCCTGTTTTCATTTGCGGTGTCGGTATACATAGTAGATTTGATGTTACGTTTTCTCTTCAAAGTGATACTGTAGCGACCTGGAGATTTCAGTGGCTATCTGCGATATGATGTGTAAAATAGTTCTAAAACCCATAGTTCCATATTATAAAAAGGCCGTTGAGAGAAGAGACCGAATATCTAGTACACAAAATGTACAAAACGTCTCTTATAGCATTAGAAATGACACCGACACGTAAATCAGCTAGGTAGGATAGAGACCAGCTGTCGACGAATGAGTAAACCGAAAGAGTGTGACCCACTTCTGCATTAGGGTTCGCGCCACAGTCATATGGCATGCAGACAAACAATCAGACAGCATGCTTCATGCGAACTTTCTTAAAAGCCTAGATACAATGTGCAACTGTGAGTTTTGGAACTATTTTACACATCATACTTCAGACAGGCCAGTGAAATATCCATGTGGCTACAATGCCCACAGTGCTTCAAGTTTGGAAAACCGGAAAAAAGGAAAGCGCCTCTTTTGTTATTTCCGTTAAACGGAAACGGGTGCAACAGGTCTGATTGTTCAATGAAACTTCCTAGAATGCTGTATTCTGAGTGGTCACATTATATATGTATCACTGCTAATTGATGGTACTGTTGTAAGGATTAAGATATTATGGACTGTGACTGTGGACTCGGTCACCGAACTATGCATCATGCGGAACTACGGGTTCAAGTCGCACCGGAACAAATCTTCTTTCTAAACGCACGTTCTCTTTAAATTGATCACAGGTGGTTTTTGTGCCTACGTCTGGCATAAACAGGCTCTCGCTCGTCTACCATTCGGTTCACGAATCCGCTTACGACGCTGTACTCATCTCGCGCTGGTTTCAGGTCTGATATCCGCATTTGGCACATCGCTTGTTGCAAATTTCCAGGTATGTTCCCCATTCACGACCACTATCCCTCTTCACATGGAATTTCAGAGATCACTGGTTTTCTAGAGTAAACGCTGCTAATGTGCGAATTCTGTTGATATGTTTTGATAATGCTTATAAAAGAGAACCGCATTTTGACTTTCCCGTTGTAAATGTTATAATATTGGTTTGATATTTTAGTAACCAGCTGTGAGTTTCATGAAAAACTTCAGTAGTTGGTGCATATAAACTTTTAGTAATTCCATACGCTGGACAGCAAGCTCACTTTGATGGGCAACCATAGTTGGAACCTATTTCACTCATACGCTCGTATGCTCAAATTTCTAGCACAGCTGGTGGATCGAAATCCATTATTCACAAAATAGCCGCTTCTATGTGGCCTCCAGAGTTGTGTCACTATAAATGAAGCCACACTTGTGTTACCTGGAATTCTGTTTAACTGTGTACTTGCCTATCTGTTGGCCTGCTGACCTGCTGCTAAATCTAAGCCATATCTGCGATCGTGTTCAACAGTAGGTGTCTTTTTTGTTAGATTTAAATGGTATTACCAGCCGTCAGAGTCTTCATCCTTGCCTTAAGCCGATATTCGGAGTGCTGTTCTGGCCTTAGTGCAGATAGTGCGACAAGCAAACTGCATGGCAGAGAATTAGTTACATTTGAAAAATATGAATGAGTTTTTGACGTCCTTGCAACGTGATCACCAGGCTGATGGACATGTTTGGCAGATCAGTTCTAAGAACAGGTAGATAAACCCTGTGTACTCTTGAACGATCAGGGTGGTTTACACCACACACAGATGAGACGAATAATGTCCTTTATAAAGTGCACTGGCGTTGCTCAGTTTCACCGGACTTTTAATAAGTCGGAGTGAACAAGGCAGTTGATCGCTGTTGTGGGCGTTCCAGTCAGTGCCGTGTAAGTGAACGCTCAAGAGTACGGACAAGTCATGTCTGTCATTAACTCCGCTGCCGCTTTCATGAACATGTTTTGTTTTACAGGCTATGGACACCGACAACCACTTCGTTACACTGTATTTAAGTCACCCCATAAGAAGCAGAGTTTTGGCACTGAAAGCCGAGTCTTTTCGCATCGAAGTAAACAGAACAAACCTGTTCTAAATGGACAGTGATCCGCGGATTAGCAAGCTTGTGTTAGAAAACAATTATTTACTCACAAGCTCTTGCGGTTATATGTCCCGGTATTACGATTAAGTAATACTTAGTATGAGGTCAATAGTAGTGTCATAATTTCCATCTCCTACCATTTGGCAGCTGAACTTTCACCCAGAACAGGAGAAATTCGAGTCTATTTTCTTTTCGTACAACGTGCTGGCCAAAATGTCCATTTGAACTGTCGACGATGCGATCAACCGCAAATCTGGTATTTGATTTGAAATAGTTTATATACGGAATCAACGTTACTTTATTCACACTTTGTGTGAACACTTTAGCTGGCGTTGACTACACACTTCCATAAAAAACAATTGGTCAGAGTCAGTTGGTTCAGGCTAGCCACCTTGCACTTGACATGGAAAAGAGAACGTTTTCCAGTCTCGATCGGACCTACTTTTGCTTATGTACGCCCGCTTCTTGAGGTCGGTCACCTGAATTTTCTTTACTGATTACTACTAGTCATTCGACTGATCGAATTTAACACGACTGCCATATCTGTCACCTTATTGCCTAAATGGATACCATGTTCTGTATACGGTTATCAGCTGGACATACAAAAAGCAGTTCAGTCAGTATGAATGCACCCTGAAAGTGACGCGCTTTTCGTAGTAAGTCGACTTCCACTCCCATACAGATCTCCAGCTGTTGGTCTGAGCACCGAAGTCTGAAGCAACCGCCATTCTATACGGACACAAGCAATAGAAAATGTTTTCACGATAAGCACTTTTATTAAAAACCATTGAGGCTGCGAACAATAAAGATCAGTTTGTTCTCTCCCGTTGACCAGTAGGCGGCCCGTGCTGGACTTACTCACCGTCAGTTTACAAAATGGGTGTCTGTGTTGTTGTTGACTTACTCTTGCTGGAATTTCCATGCCTACTCTTCGAAATAAATTTCTGTTCCAAGTTCGCGACCCATGCCTTCGCTATTCGTAATCTAACGTATTGCAAGCATTTAATCTATGAAAGCCAGCATGTTGATTTCGACGATGTTGTGGTAGATCGACTGAACTACTGACCATTATGACTGAAACACCAAGCTGATGAACTCAACTGCTAGTTGACTTGAAGACAACTGGTAGGTCCGTGAGAATGCAGCCGCTACACTTTATTGGTTGTTGTACATAGCGGTCTGCCTTCACCGGTTTTTGTGTAGCTGCGAAAGCATGTTGAGCACTATGCCTTCCTTTGGGTCGCAGTTCACTGCATCCAGTCCTCCAGTGTTTGTCCTACCTTCGTAGCCAGGTGGCCCATCCATCAGGTTTACAGTGTAGTCCAGATAAATTACCTGTTCCGTAATCGATCGATACCGGCAAATATACAACAACGACGGGCGATTGCCTCAACAATTTTGGGTGAGCGTACATTCAGTTGGCTGACGTGTGGAAATGCAGGAGGCTGTGGACACGAGCTGTATCTCTCGTATTATGTCCGAGACAACTGACCGATGCTAAATCCTCCTGTCCACTTTGTTTATCGTAGGTTCGCATTCAGAACCTTCATTTGTGTTTCAATACTGTGGACTATATTGATTTGATTTCCGAACGTGTACTTCTACCATACATGTTGTAGTGATGGACGTGTGTGTGTGTTTACGTGAATTTGAATGTCATTAATGAATATGAATATATGCCTACATGTGGCATGATTCGTGTGGTTTCGAACGTTTCTTATGTGCCTTAGCAAAGGATAGATCTGCATGAAATCTCGTTCGAAAGTTGAAGTTACTTATTTGAACAGCCAGTATGGGGGTTTGAGTCTTTATGAATGCTTGTGACTGTAGACTGTGTAGACGAGGTAAACACATATAACGTGAGAAAATTAAGAGTTTGTCCTAATTACTGTAGACTTTCCAGCAGGCTTAAAACGTCCTAGCCTTTCTGTTGTTTGCTGGTACTTTAGGGACTCATCGTGTTTGAGTGTTCGTTTTGAAGCGTCTAGGGGTTCCACACATGTACATGGGACCGAGAGAGATTTTCATCCAGTGTGCTGGAAAACGTCTTAAAATCAGCGAAGAGCGCTGGCCCAAGCCAAGCTGGTCGTACTAATATCAGCTGCCTCTCACGTGGTGGTAGATTCGAGACATGGTTGACTCCTTTGTCTTAGGAGCTTACGGTTGCACAGTTCGTCAGAGATTTCAACTCTCCATAGTGTGACAGATTATCAGGCCGGAGGTGTGAGTATTCCAACACTCGACGGAATACCTCGACGCGGGGAAAGGTACCTCCAAAAACACACAACGAGCGGATCGTGGACAGCGTGGGCGACCGGATGAGTCATCGCTTGACTGGATCGGACCAATGCGCGAGAAATGGCAGGCGATATCGGATAGACGACCAAGTCAGAGGCGCGTTTGTTCCAACACTCAGCGGAATATCTCGACACGGTCGTGCAATACTGTCAAAACCCACAGTGTATAGATGGCGGACAACGCGAGCGACCGGATGAGCCATGGCTCAACGAAATGGGATCAACGGATGAAGAATGGTAGGCGGAAAACCCCACGATAGCAGGCGCTGATCACACACAGACCAGGCATAAGTGCACACGACGCGCGAATGGAAACCTGGGGTTGTTATGGTATGGAATTCTGACCCACAAACGCGAGTGCGCGCGTAGCATGGTACCTAGCGAGTTAGACAATAAGGATTGTGCTTTATTGGCCGCCTGTTCGCTGCAATATGTAATTGAATATCTTGGACGCATCCTTTTTATCATGTCGCTGCTTAATTTTACGCCGTGGAAGGTGGTTAGGGAATACTTTCATTCTGCAATCCACTACATTCGATTATAAGTGGAACTAGCGCCTTAAAACTGGCTTCCCAAACGTCTTTAAAACACGTTTTATGTCGCGAATAGATTTGGAATAAAGCTGTTCTTTGTTAAATAATTTGGAATAATGTGGCTTCGACGAAAAAATTTGATAACAATGGTTTCCTTAAGGTATCTCTTCACACAACTGTAGTTCAGATGACGATGCCTATGTTGCAAATCAACTGTTCCACCACTGACTAAATAACAAAATCACACATCTATGACAGTTTTCACCTTCATATTAGTTTGGTCATACTTAGTATCCACCGCACATACAGACTAACAATTTGTCCAAGTTACCTACACAGAACGAGGTGCATTTTTTATAACAAGAGTGTCCACAACGCGTGATATCCGATTGTTCTTAGTATCATGCACGATCCAAAATGCCACTCGATGGTGTATATACTTAGGTTGTTGCGCAATCAACAGGGCCGACCATATGTATGATGGTGATTGCGGTAGTCACGTGACGTTAAAATTTATGTGGTGTTCAGCTTATTTTGATGTTATTCGATAACGTAATTGTCGTTGGATCAGCTAAGCTATGCGCAGCTGGACACGACGGAGACAATGTGGTTTCGGGCATTCAGCACAGATGATTACAGTCAGTCAGCTTCCGTTGGGCAGTTCAGTCTAGACATGGGAAGTGACATGGCTTTCGCTTTTTTTAAGCGTGTGTATTCCCTCTATGGCATCGATCTGAAGCATCACCAACTCACTTTTTGGACATGTCCATATCATCGTTGACTTGTTCATTGTTGGGTCTTCACATAAATGCCCTTTCATTACTTTTTGACGAATTTCTGACTCACTAATCTATCACCCACGCTCCAATAACTCGTCAAGTATTAAATTTTAACGGTCAGCACGTTCAGTCAGATGAAATTGTGCCTAGACAACTGGGTGAATGATTTGCGTTCAGAAGAATTCACGAACTCAGTCGGTACATTGAAGTAGGCATTAATGGCTATAACGTATTACTTCATTCACTCTGACAGAGTGGATATTCAGATACTGTACATATAGAAATGCCCCAGGTTACGAGCGTGAACCGTGGTCTTTTTGCGTCAGACGCGAGCCTTCTGAACCTACCCATTTTCCCAACATCTTTGAAACAATAGGCGAAAACGGAAGGATGGAAAAAATCTTGTAAGGCGTTACAAAATCCCAAGGACTTGTGAGCTTACCACATGAATGACGACTAACCAATGCATAATGTGAAGAGCTTAAAGCTAAAAGCTACTCGATTGTTACCAAGTTTGAATCAACATCGTGATGTTTGCATGTAAACGTTTCCACGTGCCGTAACCTTTATCTCTGTTTGTATACTGTTAATAACCTAAGACGAACATCTGTTAAAATGCGCAGACGTGACTGTAATCAGAAGCCACCATAACATTTAATGGAAGCGTGTGTGACCTTGTCGCTGTTTTGATGTCGATGAAATAGGTGTTCAGCCTTGGCTCTGATGTTTTGCTGTTCTTGTCCTTGACACTTCACCAATCAAATTTCGAGCCACCGGTAACTGTCTTCAGGACAAGCTGGATGTTCATCAAATCACGCAAAAATTGTTCACTGTTTCTGAAGGGGCAAAGTATATGGAAATTGTCGTTCTTTTTTTAAATTTCTGCAGTACCCACCTTACGTAGTTTTATTTTCAAAAAGATTCACTTTCTTTCTCGCATTCCAGAGTAAGCCATTCGTTTTTGTCGTATCGTTTGTTTCGGCCGTAACCAAATTCCAGCATCATGCGTCTGTTGTAAACACAACTCGTGAAAGTTTTCCGATACTAGTGTACACAGACGACACGACAATCTGAAGAGTAGAAAGACCTGAAAGTGCTCTCGATGTGTTGTATTGCTGTGACACAGCGCATCGGCCATGCTCACTTCCTCTTAGTGTAAACTGATGTAACTTCGTTGCCCGGTACTTGCTGATGAATTTGTAATACTGCCATTGGGAAGCTAGTCCTAGAAGTGTTTGTCACGGAAGACTACATCTAGTGCTTACGCTGTCCCTCGAGTACGAAAAAAGTAACACAGTATTCGGAAGAATAATCCATTCGTTCGGAAAGTTCCCCTTAGAGCACCACCACTCAGTATTCAACCCACTGAAATTTACTTATATTTAGTGGAGTCCTGAAGCTGGTAGACAATAAATTGTGGGAAATATTCATTTGGCTGGAAGAGTGAAAGTAGAACTATGAGCTGTGTTTTTATATTTCAAAAGATTGTCTTATGTGGATAAATTTATCATGTACTGTCGACATGTTACAGTGATTTACTTTTACAAATGCAGTGTTGTGTCCCCTAGAGAAAACCGTAACAGCTTGTGCGAGTCAATGCTTTTGAAGACACTCGCTCGAATTGCACAATCATATGAGTCGTTTGAAATGCTAGCAGCACTGTCTAACCTGGATTACCCTACCTTAATTTATAATAACAACGTCGTCAATAGACTTAAAGGCTTAAAGGAATAGCTGGTGCACGAAACTCTGGTGCCATCCTAAGTCACCTAGCTTCGTAAACACTTGAGTAAATTTGGACTGATATTTTCCTCTAGTGCTTGTGTTGATGAGCCACTGTCTGTCGGAGTGTGTTTGTGTGATGCAAAAATGCACACATCCTAGTTATACATCCCGCTACACATTGATTGGAACAGTCAGTTATTATAGTTAATTTTGTGGTGGATGACAAAATCGGAGGCGCGAGTATTCCAGCATTTAGTGGAATACTTCAACCCGGCGGGAAGATAAGTTCAGAAGCCCACAGTGATTGGATTGTAGATAACACAGACGAGCGGACGAGGAATGGGAGGCATAAAAAACCTCAACAGCAGGCGTCAGTCACACACATAAATCAAGCAGAAGTGTACACGACATGTAATTGGAAACTACCGTTGTGTTGTGGACTGGAATTCCGGGTCATAAAAGTGAGCGCGCATGGTGTGGCAATCAGCGAGTTGGACAATAAAGATCATGTTTCAGTGAACGACATTTTGCTACATTTTGATTCAATGCAACGTACTGCTATTGACCAAGCTATTTAAACATGTCGACGAGCTAAAGTCTCCCACTAAGGATAAGTACGTTTCTTTGAGTTATGCACTGTGGAACTGTTTTATTGTAAGCTCCCCGAACGACAGGATTACCCTCTCAATTACCGTTTTATCCGTTCTCGTTACCGCGGTGAACTGGTAAATCAACCTTTCCCGATGTACCCCCTCTCCTTGTGATAACACATCTGAAGGCTGTGCTTACGTTTGTGTTCGCCACTTATATCTCATACTCATGTAACGCTATCTTTGTGAAAACGGTTGTACGAACTTGATTTATCCATTTCAGTTATTTATTTCTCGCCTTAATGGATGGCTTTAAACTATTTCTGTCCCCCTTCTCCCTTCCAATATGAACAGGAAACAGCCGTCTGGTCGATACATTTGACTGGTGCAGCTCTACTCTATGGATGCGGTCTTGTCTACATGGCATTGGTCACCCGTATTTCATACCATTATGGCTCTAGCAAATTATGTATTCTTCGCATTCTACTCTGCCTGTTATCGACCCTTTCGGCTATTCTAAGTAAGTTACGAAAGTTTGTGGTGGCATTAATTCTTTCTGACGTCGTAGTTCCAAGCACAGGCACTGTGGCCCGATTTATGTACGATGGAACAAATATCCGAAAGTGGAAACCAACAGATCAGGTAAGTAGCACATCTGTTTGTTGAGCTTTTCTAGCAGCATAAGTGGTAAACGAATTACAGCAAACGATGATGGGTATGAAATCTTAGAGTAGTGCTTCCTGTTTTGCAAATGTTCAATAACTTATGAGTCTTTCAATTTGTAGTACGTAGCACACGTAACACGTAGTATACAGTTCCCCGACCCATACTGCTACCTTGACGAGGTGGTCGGGCTTGTGTACTGTTTTGATCCG
>LUCH01003347.1:4477-26353 GCA_013368495.1 Paragonimus heterotremus | reverse complement strand
TCAGGCTCATGGCTGTTATGATGATGATGAGTATACAGTTAACTCGCTGATCGCGCTTTTCCTATCTATTCTGCGTCTAAGGTAGTCGATTATGGACTACACCGATGTCTGTATGCGGGCGTACGATAAGATTCAATGAGCCATGAGGTATGCTAAGGATTTCCGTTTTGAGTGGTCGTTTTTTGTTGCACGCAGTGCACATCAGATCGGTTTTGTGGCAGCATTTGTTGTTTAACATAAATTATAGTCAAGATAATTCGCGTCGTTTCTTTGAATCTAGCTAGGCAGATGCTTTCAGACTCATCGTTCACAGGTTGGTACCTACAAAAGCTCAGGAATGAGATAATTTTTTAGAACAATCGCACGTTGAAAACAATCAGAATGCAAGAAATGGGCATAGCGATAGTCGTTGAACAACCCTGATTACCCTTGGTTTGTTGTCATGGCGCCGCTCAATACAATGAGTTTGTTTGATAGTATTGCTTGTTAACACGACGGGTTCACAGATTTGGTTAGCTTTATGATCTTTCTAAAGCAACTGATGCGCGTTCTCTAAGCCGTTGACTATCGACTTGGAGAGGCATTTGACCACTGTCTGGTACAGGTTGGTTGTCATTCTATCGACGTGACTGCCACGCCCGTCACATGGTTGATAACCTATGTGTCACAGTGTTCGAAGCCTAAGGATATCAGCGAGCTTAAATCATCCCAAGTGGTTTACAGTGTACCATCTGTGACTCCACACGCACACACTGTAACTAATGTAAACTCGTAAGCATAGTGCAAAAGAGTCCGTGAGCAGTGCAAGATTACGCCTGTCGACCTTCAACCATCCGGATGACAGGTGCGCGCCGTCACGCCCATCCGCTGCAACTGTAAATGGGGGAAAAGTACAGAATCCACACTTGCGGTTCAAAGAACGCATTCTTCGAGGTGATGAAGACAGGACTAGCGTCCTTAGTCACTGATAGAAGCTAACAACTCACCGTTGATTTTAGCTTGATACAAACCTATTTTTACATTACTGCATATCCTGTTTACACTTCAGGCTTAGCTTTAGCATGAACAAAACACGGCTCTCAAGGTGTTAACCATCTGAATAATTGATAGTTATGCGTCAATCACCGACACCATCGTTTTATTAGCAAACGACCGCCAGAATAACAACAAGCCCATGCTTAATAACAGAAGGCAGCGACAAAATTAGACTCACTACATGTGCACGGTTTGAAACAGACAACAGAGTCTTTACACCCCACATCTAAACGTCCGAGTTACAACAGATATTGAAGCGTCATCTGAAAGTCAGGGTTTCCATGCAGTTCTTACAACTTAACCTCATTAATTACGTGCATTTCAGAAATGCATCGGCCAAAAAATCTTCAAAGCGCCGAACTCGATCAGAGGGCATTTTTTTTAGAACTTCCACCCAGCAACCATGTAAGTTACCTTGGTTCCGGCTTTGGAGATGAAGTTGAAGTAAAGTTGCTAACTCACTAGTAACCATCTTTATTTCCGCACTTTAAGTCGTCGTTCGTCTATCTCGAACACTACATCCTTGACTGCAACATCCGCACAGTGTGCTCCATATGATAGGCGGTTAGCTGACTTCTGTTTTACTCCCTAAAGATTGAGAGAATTGGTTGGCTTTGAGTGCTCTCCAGCGAGCGATATCCCTGTGACAAACTGCTTTTGTCGGGTCAGCTAACCATCTTTGTAGATTCGTAAAGATCTGTACGTTCTGACTGGACAGTGTTTGCGGGCAGTGGTTAAAAATCTAGAAAACTGATCACACAAAGTGTTGAGTCGCTCGTTACAACAAGTTGTCTCGATGTCATAAGAGTGAAATGGAAAAACTGTCAGTCAGGGGTTCGCTTCGGTCGTGTAGCAAACACGTCAAGTTGGAGTTTACCAAACGTATAGAAATGGTCATGGTTCGATGATATTCAACTTTCGTCTACATAGATTTTCCTCCAAGGTCTTAGAAACGATTTATGAAATTTGTCGTCTGAGTATATTGAGTACAAAAGTTTGCCGATGGTCACACCCTCAATTTACACAAAGCAACAAATTCCACTTGAATTTACAATATAATTTGATGACGCTGCGTGAAAGCACGTATAAAGTAACCGATAACTCGTCCAGGATTTGGCTAATGTAAACCGAACATCACTTACAGTTGGGCTCGACATTTCCGTTCAAACTGACGTCTCAGTCAATAGTTTTCGGAGAGTTGCATTTCGTTCGCGTTTTGCCTTTGTTGGATCTTTCCACTAGTGCGTACCATGGCTTGCACATGATGATCTGGATTGCAAATCCTGGCCTTGTCAAGAATATGCACTACTAAAGAACAGTAACTCTAGTCCATAGTCCCATTTCAAAAGACGCTAGGTAAACTGACTAGCTAAATTTAAAAACAATTTTGTGCCCATTTTATCTTTACAACACAAGGCAGCAACTAAGCGGAGCCAAAATGAATTTCGTAGGATCTGTATTCATGTCAGCCGTCACCAAACGCCTACATTAGCACATTGTCGAGATTCGTCCTCCTGGTTTAATGTTCTTTTAATTTGGGTCAGATCGGAGGTGGTATATTGACGATCAAAATCAGAATGGTTTAACTGTTCGGGACTTATTACTCGTATACACACCACACTGAATCCATAGTTCAAGAGGGAAGGCCTTATATTTCGACCGGTAATATTTGTGACATGAACTAGAGCCATGGTGGATTAGATGGCTGCCGCGGTGGCACTGGATATGAGGGGCAATTCAGGTTCATGGCTTCTCTTACCATTCACAGTTACGGTTGTCTGTGCCTGAGTTTCTATCTCTAGTGTTATCAGTTTTTATATAAACATGAAGTCAGAATCAGGCAACGAAGTGGTTGATATCCACTACAACTTAGTTGTGATTCATGTGCGCTTTGTATTTTGGAAAATCGGATGTATGCCCTGCCGGTAATTGTTACAACAGCACCCCACATACTTACAGAAGAGAAGGAAAGGGAGTGCATCGGCTGCGACAAGTATATGACATGACTTCCTGAAATCCAACTGATAGCGACCATGTGGTATATACCCTTTTCACTTTGAGGTGTCTGAATATCAGTTTCGCGTATCTCAGTATTACTATTAGCTAAACAAACATCGCCTTAAGATAAACTGTCGGACTTCTATGTTATTGCTCTATATTCTCAGAGTCGGTCAAACTGACGCGGTGGAGCAGAGAGAGAAGATCAGAGTGTCATACTGATATTCAAACAGTGCGCGACAGCTTGCATTAGCCAGTCTACCAGCCGAATATTGTCAACAAGCATCAATGGACCATGGTAGGCAGAAGATAGGACCATACGGGCGACAGGTATAATCCTAATAGAACAAGTGATCTAATTCTGACGGACACAACTGTACTTCAGATGTGTACATTGAATGTTCTCTGTCACTGTTTGGCTAGAGTGCCTGTTGGTATAGGCCCAACAACGTTGAAGCTTTAGTGTCAGCTACATGTTTGAGCTCTCTATCTCGCAGCACTAGTGTGACCTAACTCGTTTGACCAACTCTGGAAACTGTGAAGGAAAAGTATCAGAGGAACGCCCTGGATAATCTTAAGGTGATATCGAATCCTGTAAAAGTTATGTGGAGATACGAAAACGTGATACAGGATACCTCAAACTGAAAACTCATAGTAGATGGTATACATAATGCAGTTCCGACTACTCGCCACAAGTCGTGAATTTGACTTTGCAGTGTGTGTGACACTGGTGATACTAATCAAAGTTGAAACAACTGTTCACCACTTTACTGAGGCCAGATGCTTGAAAGATGCCTCACACAACCTCTTTCTGAAGCTGTGATAAATATCTGATCGTCTGCACACCAACCACAAATGGTTATGTACTTTCAGAACAGGAAAGCGCAACTGTTAACATACGCAATAAATCTACCAAAATTGCGCACCGGATGTCCATTATATGGAGTGATTGAACGCACCTGGGGACAACACTACACTGTTCTTACTATGTGATATTTCTATGATTAGCACATTTGTTGAGACAGTCTACTAGGCAGGAAGTAATTCCGCTGAATGTTCAGTCGTGGTCTGACTATGTCGGTTTCAAACCATGTTGATTGTATTTCCGTTGAGTAAAATAGTTTAAAAAGAGAAGGTGGCTCACTTGAAACTGACAACAGCCTTAGAGTTAGATCGCTGATTTTACCACATCTCGAGATCTGGGAGTTTGTGGTAATGATAGTTGTATGATGTCTGACCTACCAGGTTCCAAATCCCCTCTCGACATTCACAGCGAGTTGACGACGGTCTACAGAGTTGCGATCGCTTTATCATCTGGTAGCTTTGTGAATTCTTCCAACTGTTGCTATTCACATTGAGCGATGCTTGGCGGTGAAACAAATCTGCCGTCAGTATGCATGGAAAGTTCGTAATGTACATGTCGACGTACGATCATGGTATGACTAATATATTGACAATAAAACCTTGTTTTATTCTGTAGGGTTACGCTTACCATGCCGTCAGTAGTTTCTCCGAGTGGTTCCTGGCATTTTGCTTTCTCTCGTTTTTCTGCACAATGGTAACCGAACTAAAGGATTATACGGTGCGAGCTGTAAAGGTGAGTATTCTGTGGTCTAAGAGGCGTAGGTATTCTTAAACCAGTTGTAACTGGCTTGTTTTCTGACGATTGAACCTGCTAGACTGTTCAGTATTTTTTTATCTTCTCAATGTGGCGTGTTCTGCCATGCATGGCATTTACAAATGAAGTCTTTGGTGACTCGTATACTTGACCCTTTCTAGGCACTAACTCGTCCGTTTGTCCTACATTCCCGTTGCTCACTGTGTTCATCATGGTCACGACGACTTTCAAAACTAAGTTACAACCTTGTTGGGAACATGTCAGCCACAGCTACTGTATGGACCGGCATACTTCGACCCGGATACAAAACGATCAGTCTGTCGTACGCACTAGACAAATCTTGTTTTAACGTTCTTTGGGTGTGTTGATCTGCAGGTCAAGTGATACCTGCAAACGTGGCACTCAGGTGTGGGTTTGGTTTCATCCTCACAATTTAGGGCAACTCAAAATGTTCATATAAACTTATGGTCCCTTGACAGACATATTGTCACTGCTTAGACACAAAACTCCTTGAACTTGTGCATTTATATTTACAGCTTGGCGCTTTACACAGCGTGGAGGACATGCTGTTTAGCCTTCACTGTTTAACGCATTTATGCGAAGACGTTTGGAGACGTGGCCCATCGATGGCTTTTCAGCATTCCCATTCGAATCATACTTATCCCGTTTGTGGGGACTGGTGTGCTGTCTAACTTTGCCGGCTCCGTAACTGTTCCTCAGGAGTGCTAAAAGGCGCGACTATAATTTTTTGAAGAGGAGCCAACATGTGATGATGTATTTTGTCTTCGTCCTCTGTCACCGTGCAACCAAACTTCTGGTGCTGTACTGGGTGGCACGTTTTACTCAGAAAAACCACCTAACAATTGCACAGTAATGTACGGTGCACCAGTATTCATACAGCTCATCCATGACGAACGACTACTTCTAAGGCAGTATACCCACGTGTAAACAAGATTACTTTCATAAAGTTAACGTTGAAATGACGCGGTGATCACACTGGACTGCATTTCTCTTTGTACTGAATGGAACAACTTCCCCATGGTAGTTAAAACGATGGTTTCTATTGGCAGTTTTGCTTCAATTACGCCCAATACCCTGATCTGCCTCGGTGAAAACCCATCATACTAGTTGGCGGCTGCTGTGAGCTACAATAGCATATAAATCTGAAACAGCTAAAATCCACTAGTGTCGAGAATTGACGTCATTTGAACACAAGAGACAGCCGCTGCTTCCGTTGCCCCAAGGTCAATCAACCGTAGTCATAGCTACGCATGGGCTGAATGATTCATCGTTTCGACAGTGGGCTATAGGCGTGTACATCCTAGCAGACGAAAAGCTGAAGTGAATATCGATTACGCCAAGTGGGTTGGTTGGTGATGCTCTGTAAAATTGACGGAACTTTATGGTTTACCAACAGCCAACGTCCGTTCTAGTGCTGAGAAAGAGTGTGGGGAATCATTAGTAAGTTAGAGCTACTAACACCTGTGCAAATGGTGCACTTTGAAAATTAGAATAAATGCAACATTGGTTTAGAGCAAAAGTTTGGAAACAATGTTGAGAATTTTGAAGTGCCATCTCTAACCCACTGCATGAGTTAAATCTAACAGCTAACTAGATAGCGCAGTGATTTTACGCGACATAAACTTCTCCAGTTAGTCGTTCATCTGATCGTGTTGTAGTTAGTAATGATAGTCTGTGACATTCTAGGTGCGCATGTTTTTTTGTCTTTCTACTGTCATTATCTGACAAACAATTAGTCATGTAAACCATTTGTGTGCTGTATGTACTTTCTTCTGAATCGATTCATTTAGTTTATGTCATTTTTACTCGCCCTCTTGGTTTTATTTCTAACCTGTTGGACCGATGCCTGTCGATGGTGGTTTATTCTGTTTCTTCTGCTTTCTATACTCTGTCTGTATTATGATGTGGCAGTTTTCTGCAATTGTTTGATGGTCCAAGTCATTGAGTGTCTGATGTCCTCCTAATCGCATCATGATGACTATCAATGTGTATTAGGAAAAACAGTGGCGAACGATTGTTCTTGGTAGGTCCCCGTACTTAGACATTGAACATGAAAAAAAGTTCCACTTCATCGGTGTTACGGATGTCATCATACTGAATCCGATTAAGGGTTCAAGAGTATTTTACATGAAACTTGCGTGTCATTTAGTCCACAACTGAGTCATATTTTTCGACAAAAATTATTGACATTTTTTCCAAACTTAGTCAGCCCTTAAAACACTGAGTTCCCCTTAATAAATCCATCAGCGCAGAAGGAAGACATGTTGCGATATGTTAACCTTTCGTTTCTCATCAGTCGCAAACGTATGACAGACAATTAGAGATAGACAGGGTGTGGACACGCATACAGTCACAACGCGTACTATGTCGTCACCACCACAGCAACCCTTTGGGTTGTTCCAGCCACTTTTGTGCACATAGCGCCAGCTAGTGAGTTGTGATCAATATGGCTTCGCCAAAAGCCAGTAGCTTCGAGTTCTATTGAGGTAACGATCTTCTGAATGACTTAAGTGGTTCACCCTGGTGACCGGTTATCGAGGTGTCTGACATTCGATGATGCGGGGCTTTGAGTAACGGATTCACCGGTTTCAGATTGTTGTGTCATGAGTTGTTTTATCCAGTTTCCGACGTGTTCTGTCACCCTCTGAGATAGCCGTCGGTCTGTTCTGCTTATGTAAACGTCACCGCAACTCCAAATGAATTGATAGACAACGTGACAGACAGAATGATCAGACAGACTGCGTTGGCGATTGTGTAGAACAGGTTCTTTAGTGGTTTGAACAAAGCGTAATTGGGCAGCCGCATACGTACGGGATAGAGCCGATTGCAATTTGTGCTTTATGTCGTTTGGCAGATGGTCGTCTTTAAATTGCAAAGATAGAAATATATCTTTGGGCTGTTTGCACTGGTTCACTGCATTTGTTCATCATGCTGTGAATGTCTGTGAACTTTTCAGGATATCCGTTTGCCAGCGACGTTTTTCTCAGCATTTCTTGTTCCTTGTGCAGCTTATCAGCTCTGCTTGTTATCATCATACTTATCCTTGCTGTTAGCATCACCTTCAGTTCACACCGGCGCTTAACTTATATGCAGCAATAACGTAAAATCGAACGGTTATGGGACTTATTCGCCATGGACACCAATATCTAAATCTAACCATTCATATAGCCAAAATTTATCTACATCTGTTAGACAAGGTTGTTCATATGGCACTGGTTATGATTTGCACGATTACCTTCAGGTGTTTCACGCCGAAACTGCCAAGCTGTTCGCCCATGAGCTTGCGTGGTTGTTTTCGAACAATTCACTACTTCAGTCATCAAAACAAACCGAAGCCTCTAATAACGCTTCAAGTTATGTGGTTGAGACGCGTACTGAAAATATCAACTCACCACTTGTCACGCGGATGACCCTTTTCAAATGTTGCACCTAAGTAGCGTTAGGCGCTAGATCGACAATAGTGAGTTGGTGTACGAGAACTGAAGACAGCAGGTAAGCTACCGCGAATTGCCACAAGCTCCAGCGACGATATATTTTGTATTTCTTCAAGAAGTAAAAGCCTGGCTTGACGCACTTTTCCCGGAGACTTTTATCAAACCTCCAATCCGCAAGACTTCAAGGCGAAACGTGGCGGTGGAAGACGGTTGCTTATCAGATTCAATGGCTTCAACTTTGCTGTTGTTGAAATGAGTTTTCTGGAATGAAACGGATAGTAAAGGTCGCAAACTTATCACTTTGCAAATGTCGTCTTGCTGTTGTTTCACCTTAAGTGGTTGCTTCCAAGAAGCAAACATCTGACTGTTGTCTTTATATGCTCAAACTGCATGCTACCGAACAGCTTCTGCCACACGATGTTTGAAAATTTTTGACTATCCGTTTTACGATGCTTTTAGGTTGAACATCGGTGGATCAAATTGAACGAAGTGCACGTGGCGATATGACTGGTTTAAAACAAACTTTTATTCGATCTCGGATTAAATACGCTGGATACTGCAGCAACTGTCGCATTGCAATTACGTAACACCGCTCGCCTTGTTAAGGATTCTTAAGTACAGAACTGCTTGTGGCCTCTTCGTCTACGTTTCTATTTATCCGATGGTTGTTTTTCTACAGTTTTCTTATCAGACATTTTTACAAAATACTTTTTTCTAACTTTGTATATTTCTTTTTCATCTGTATAAAAGTGACTACTATCTGTCATGTAATGAGGTTGATATACATTAGTGGACAGAATTCTTACATAGGCTGTTTCCAACGGACTGTTTTAATGGACTGTGCAAATTAAACAGACATCTATTATTGTTACACCAAATTTGGTCTTGACACCCGTGCTATAATGTTTCCTCATTTCTGATTGGCTAATTGATTAACATGTTGCACTTGTCGCCTTCTGTTTGGTCATTGTGCATGAGACTAAACATGTTTCGGATCTGTCTATCTGCTTTGCACATATACCGTTCTTTGTTTACTTGCTGTCTTCCTTAGTGATATAAACTAGGAATTGTGGCCATTGAGTAGTTTCTACAGTGATTTCAGGGTGTAACATATTTAATGTCAGGGACGGAGAGAGAGACAAGAACACAGGACAAAGGAAATCAAACTAGAGCCCATAACAGGAGGTAATCCTACATGTTGATCGTTGTTACGTTTGCTAACACCACAATGGGAATAGTAGCAAGCTTTGTTCCTTTAGGGCGTGGAACTGTTGTGACCTCTGATCCACAGTGCTCGTTGGCCGCATGGGCCGATATAGTTGCACGCATGCATATGGTTGTGTGCTGTTTACTCGAGCATTAGCCAGCTTCTCGTCCCACCGCATCTGTTCGTACGTACGGTTTTTCCTACTGACCAATTATGTGATCGCTTGGCGGAGACCTTCGGTGCGTATGTTGACTCATGCTCCTGCTTTCATTGTGCGCGTGCATGCACGTGAACTAAAGCACGCGAGCTACTTCACTGATTGCTTTTTGGACATATGGGATACAACAGGGGCAGTCGTTGATTAGCTTGAATAAAGAACGGTCCCGAACTCATACGTATTGTCCTCCTGGTGGCAGAAAGACCAAAGGTCCGAAAATGGACTCTTCTATATCCACAAAGTACAATCTAGTCAGGATTAAGTCGGACAATGTTCCTTTGTGTGAATCAGTATCAGTCATCACTGTCTAGAACGTCAATGATGAGGACCAAAAAATTTTGGACTAGATGTCTCACTACTTCTAACATTAGTGACCGTGGCATCAGGTCCAGATGATATATCGAACATGACGGTGTTGTACAGCTTCCTGAACTACTGTAACCACGACGTTATTTTCACACAACGTCTCAAACTCATGTTTATACCCAAACTTGACGAAAGTTTTGTTAGTGAACTTGGAGCACGACTGAACTTTTTCACCTCATATTAAAGCGAAAAGGCGTCCAGTAAGGCACAATCTTTATTGTCCAATTCGCCAGTTACCATGCCACACATGCGCCTGCGATTTTGAATCACAATTCCAGTCCGCAACATCCTCCGGTTTTCGCTCACACGTCGTGTGCACTTCTACCCGGTTTGAGTGTGTGATTTACGCCTTTTATCCGGGGGTTTTCCGCCCGCTAGTCCTCGTCCGTTGATCCTATTTCTTCGAGCGATGGCTTGTCCGGTCGCTCGTGCTGTCCTCTGTCCATCCACTGTGGGCTTTGACCGTACTCCACAGCCGTGTCGAGATACTCTTGAGAGTGCTGGAATAATCACGCCTTCAATTTGGTCATCTATCCTATTTTGGCTGCCACGTTTCGCCTGTTGGTCTGATCCGGTCGAGTGATGACTCATCGGGTAGCACACACCGTCCACGATCCGCTCGTTGTGGGTTTTTGAACGCACCTCCCTCTGTGTTGAGGTATTCCACCGAGAGTTGGAATGCTCGCACTTTCTGCCTGACAGTCCACCACAATATGACTGGGCTCCAACCTGTGAGGTGGAAATCTCTGACTACAAGCTCCGTAGTTCAGCGTGTTTTGACCGGACTTTGAAAACATCACTGTGCACCACAGAGGAAGCCACTTATGGTCAGTCAAGACGATAAGATACAATCGTTGCATAAAGTGGTACGAGTTTAACTTAATGTTTTACCATCATTAAATATTTATCGACTTGGGAACAACCGGTCCCTTCCGATAGCGTCAACAACAAACTGGAACGATTTGACTCGTTTGATGCTAGTCGGTATAATATTTCGCAAACCGTTAAAATACACTTAATTTTGACTGGATCCTAATGATCACCCATCACACGAAGTCAGGCAGATGTGTGTTATATTCGGTTCATAAAACGTGAGGTTAATTGACAGTCGATGAACAGTTCCTTGCATCCTACAGCACTGCAGATCACACTGTAGCCGGATAAAAGCTGAAGACAGCCTTCCTTTCAGTAACCCCCCCAAAGCTAAGTATGATCTTGTAAAACTTGCGGACAACTCATGGGTGCCTATCAGAATACTCACAACCAAGCCCTCATTGGAGCTGTCCGTGCCAACTGTAAAAATTTGAAAAGATAGGAGGAGGAGATTTGGTGTACGACGGGATTTAATATTAGAATATCCTTCAGTTCACATAAGCAAACATTACCAAGGTCAGTGTTATTGCCGCTGCACTTATTTGCAGGCGAACAACGACAAACAACAAAAACAACCTGAAAACCTTTGGAAAAAAGGCTAAATTAAAATAAACAAACAGCATAGTGGCCTCAAGTAAAGTGTTATGAATGATAGCAAAAAACTCAGAGATGTGCCAAAGTGATGGACAGAATAGAAATCTGCATTTACACTTAAAAGCATATCCATTATCTCGTCACTCTAATCAGGAAAGTAGTTAGTCAACATTTACTG
Organism: Paragonimus heterotremus; assembly: GCA_013368495.1. Taxonomy (NCBI): domain Eukaryota; kingdom Metazoa; phylum Platyhelminthes; class Trematoda; order Plagiorchiida; family Troglotrematidae; genus Paragonimus; species Paragonimus heterotremus. The sequence continues at coordinate 14,812 of LUCH01003347.1, read as the reverse complement.
AGTTTACACTTGATATCGTCGACCGCCTCAGACAACTTATCCAACTGATCTCACTCCTTCAGTGTTTCTACCATTTTTAGTAAGTCATGCATTTTAATGAACATAATTGAGTTTGTCTGACCTCACCAACCAAGTTCACATTATATGATAGTCAGCCCTAGTTAACTCTAACCCACGCTCGCAAATGTGCCAACCAACCCTATACCCTCCCCCAGTGCGCTTGAATTTTTCTGAAGCTTTGTGTTTGAGGTTCAGAGTCCCGTTAACTCTGAAGTTCCACCACGGTCGCTTACAGTACTAACTAATATTTTGAAGTAGGTCAAACACAGTAGCTAAAACTAGTGAAGTGCACTATGGTTTAATCCGATTTGAGTTCCTAATTATTACCTGATTTGGCATACGTGCTGTCTAATCAAGCCTACGGCGAGCATGTTAACTTACATGCCAAATGGGGGTGCTGGTACGTACGTACGTGTGCACCTTTCGTTGCACACCGTTCAAACCAAGTTGCCAAACATTACAATACCCACGGCAACTCTATGAGTCCGGTTTGTTTGGTTGTCTAGTGCCGCTAACAGATTCTCTTTTCTCAGATTCGGTCGTTAATCAACTTTAACCTTTTAAGTATGGGTTACTGAACAGTATAAGTAAATGCAAGTGTAACTGTTTGTGATAACAACAAGGAGGCATGTAACACAAACACCTGCGGACATATGCTGTTGACATTTTAATTCTTATCATAAACGACTGTTTGCAAGTTGTGTGTCGCCAGTCTACTGTTTGATTTTCGTTTATGATTCCGAGCCATCCGCGGTAAACAACCTTCACCTGTTCTTCGACCCTGTTGACCTGTTTAGTATTAAGTTCTCGGTACTCACCTCCGCTTCCAGCATGGTTTGGCGACCAACATGAATATCACCTCCGCAGTGATAGCTGGAAGACCCTACACACACCTGTTCTAAGTACTACGCACTTTATTGCAGATCATAAGTAGTCATCCTCTATCCCTCCTTCCAGATCTTCCGGACATCTGCTACAGAAGAAGAATTAGAAGTCCTCTTAATCGGTTGTCCTTTTGAAACCACTACATTCTTCTTAGGCTTAGGTGAGCTATCTGGAGAGACTACTATTCTTCTTTGCCACTCCTCCTGGCGGTTCGGTGAACGGTCTATGTCGAGGGTTATTAAACTGGACTGGTGTAAGTCTAGGTCTGTGAATATCCCAGGTGGTCTGCACCTACAACTTCCCCGGCCTCAGTGTCCTCCTTTTTCATACCTGTTCTCGAACACCCCTTATTCGTAAAGCGTTTCACCAGAGGGACTCGGTTGATTGTTGTACTCTCTGAATTACTGATTGGTAGCCAGCGATTTGATTAGTTTCAAATTGTAAATCACCCAACTTTGTTTGCAGTGGTTTCAGTCCCAAAAACCTTCCAGTCGGTTCTTTTCGAAAAGGGGCAATATACTCGAATTCTGCTCCTGCTGGATCCCGTTAGTTGTGCATATTCTCTCCATGACCGGGACTAGAACTCCGGCCACGTTTTCATGAGGCAACGGTATTGACCACTACACCACTGATCTCACATTAGTCACGACTGGATCATCATGTGTAGACGCCCAGCCACATTCGCTTTTGAGTAATCCTCCAACACAAATGGATGTGGTTAAGTTCTTACATATGATGACAGTTTAAAGGATGGTGAGTTATCGGAGATTGAGTTACTTTTAATTCGGACATCATTGGAGCCATTCTAATCCCGACCGTGACATAGCTACGCACTGCTCGTTAACTCTGAGAAGAGAAAAACTGGAGTTGGATGTATTTTTGAAAGAGGTTGACTGAAAAATCTACCTAAATGTGAAGTCTACTATCAACTGGGAATGCTGTGTGACTTGAAATCTCAGTATTACTTAGACAAAATGGTCTCGTGACCCTAGGCCTTTCGAATTATCGGAAGGCAATTAAATGACTATCAAGAGGGGAACAGAAACTTGTTTTCCCCATTATTTTGCCAACTAAGACAAATATAATAACCACACAAAAAAGGCTAAATATTTAAGCTCAACAACCAATGGGTCTCACCGTAGCTACCTCGAATTAGTTAGAAAAGTGAATCACCGAAGTCATTTTCGTCATTATTTACCAAAGAGGCCTTAGAACAACTGCTTCGATGTCTTGTGCACATGTTAACGTTAACCACAGAGGTGATGTCCAGACTAATTTGACGTTGACTGTCCATGCGTTTATAAATCAAATTGTGTGAAGGTGGCCGAAATGCCAGTACGAAAACGTTGTGGACACCGAAGGGAAAACTGAAGAGTCAGTGTGATGGATGACAAAGTGGGAGGCGGGATTATTCCCACAATCAGTGGAATATCTCGACGCGGTGAGGAGATATTGCAGAATTCCACAACGGATCGATTGTGGGCAGCACGAACAAACAAACGAGTCATCACTCAACGAATTCAGACTGTTGAGTAGGAAATTGCCTGCTAAAGTCCAATACAGGAAGCGTCAGCAACCTACACAAAACCAAACACAAGTGCGTACGACGTGTAGGTAGAAAATGCCGCTGCGTTGTAAACTGAAATTTAACTTCATAAACGAGTGCATGATATGAGAATGTGCGAGTTGGACAACAGAGATCGTGTTCTATTGAACGACTTTTCGTTACAACAGGTTAATAGCACTTCCGAGAATTAAACAATGCTTTCCGGAATAGCTTACTAACACTTTCTGGATGGTTAGTCCATGTCGATTTTCAAAAGGTTTGCTGCCGATGAAATAAGTAAGGTTTGGTTTTGTGCTAGCGAATATTAATCGTGCTTGTGAAGGTCTTATTTGGCTTCCCTGTTTTGTTTTGAGTCAGTATAGCCTAGAATACGGAGCCGAAATCATGCGTATAGGGTAACTATTGGTTGCATGCCAAGTAACTTTCGAACCGGTTGATCTTTCCGAATAAAAAGGAGCTCAATGTCGCAGTAAAGGTGTGGGTTAGTAGTCTCTGAAAGCCTCGTTAGCATCAAAAGGAATTATTTGTTTCTATTTCAACATACATTTGATGAACCCATCATATTCAAACAGATGAGGTAAGCGCCGGACGGTACATAGATCAAGGTACAGACACGAATATTCGATTTGTTGCTGTGGTTTTGACTAAACCAAATGGTCCCAGTAGAACTGATGCTCTCTATAGTATTGTTAAAAATTTGGGATGAATGATACAAGACAAGAACATACATAATAATCCAATTTACTGAACTCAGTCTAATTGGTTGAACAGTCCAGCATGATTCAAGTATTCGAACCAAAAACATGATTCCAAGACTAGTCAACCTACTTTGTACAGTGCACACGTACAGAGCAAGCACTGAATTGTACTTATGTTTATGATGACCCGAGGTTGCGTTGATGTCTGTAGAAGCACTTACAAAGTTTTTAATAAACCACCAATAAGAACTCAATGGAAATTCAATACTAGCTTGCATATGACCACTCCAATTATTCAACGCTCGGTCAGGTAGATTTCCAACCACAGGTTTTGTTTATCGCGTTATCTCCAACCTGGCAGGAGGTCTTACGCAAAGGAGCTGTCGAAGCTTCGTGCTGTCATTGAGACTGATTTTTTTGTAAAATAGCAAGAAACAGAGTCTTTCACGTGTTGTGACCGCAAATGACGCATGTCCTACGAAGTCGTGTGCAGTCATGTGAATACATAGGACAACAAATGTGTGCACTCATTTGCACGGCTGACCTTTATCCGTACACTATTAGCAGCAATGTATTGTCATTTGCCTTGGTGAAACGTTCCCCACAGTCTACACAAACGGTTTCAATAGTCGCCTATGGTCCGTGTCTTTTAGTTGCACGATGTACCCACTGTACTACTCACAGATGAAAGTGCATATTATGCAACACATCTCACTACCTGCGCTGTCTTATGTTTACAGTGACGTATTCGTTCTCCAGAACCTTGACGGCTAGAGCTCGTTGTGACGAGAAAGTTCTTCGGGGTTTCCCGGCTGTTCGGTGAAGAAATATGTTAGATTTTACACTATGTTACACATTGAAATGTAGTAGTTGCATAAGGCGTCGACATGCCCGAATCTTAAATGAAATTCACATTCAACAATTGAGCAAGACCTCGAGAAAACATTCACGTGGGGTTTAAAAGTTAGTAAATTATTCCGCCATGAAAATAAGATACATCAGTCATTTGGTACTCTAAAGACTGTCAGCTATAAACAAACATCTTTGGTGCACAGACGCGATTCGCCATACGAATAAACAGTTTACTCAGTGTAGGGTTGATAAGAAACGACACGCTCCATAACAAAACTCTGCATTTTTCACTGGCCGCTCTGTAGATCAGGTTTGTCTCGCAGGCTGGGGCCCTCGTGACTCACAGAGTCGGTGGCTTGAGACGTTAGATGAGATAGCGGCTAGCCGAGTTCAGTGGCGTGAATGTTGCCGTTGTTTGTCCGAGTTATCTATTAAGTAAGTGCACATAATGACGCGGGGCAGTGAAAGCCGTAAGGAAGCTGTCTTGCTGATGACGCCTTCCTTTACTTACAGCTGGGTTGTTTGTTTGCAAGGTTTGGACACCCTGACGTTGAATGTATGAATATAGATATAGCTGTTTTTAGTAGTTAGGTCCCCTTCCCATCTTATTCTTTTTCCTCCTCTCTTCCTATACAGAGTTTACATTTTCTTCGTGGTTGTGTGGCAGTGAAGTATCAGTGTGAACCACTGATGTATTAATGTCTATGATGATGATGACATCCAGACTTGTGTCAGTTATTTGGTACGCATGCTCACCTAACAGTCTCCCCAACAGCGAAATTTGTGTACAACGATGTTCACATAGCTTTAAGCATACGATCACGTATTTTCCGATGTGAAATACTGTCCATAATTGGCTACATGTTGATAAGTACATTTCGCTTCTCGTCGTCAAAATTATGCTGGAATCAAGTTAGATTATACAAACAGACACCTTCTGGACAGCGGTCATTTGGTCTATCTGACAATCGTCTCCCTTATGTTGATGCGTCATCACAAGGCCGTTATCCTCAAGTCACTTAGGGCGCTGCTTGTCATGCGTAACATGTCAGTCCTTGAACCATCGTCTGCCAAGGTTTTGATCAATGACAGAATAGTGTATGGATTGGCTAGATTCATTCGTTTAAACATTTTTGACTTTCAGCGGTGTTATGTGCAGCAGCTGGCGAGGACAGGAAATGGTGCCACCATCTTGATAAACCGGTCTTTTGACTTTGTTATTCATATTACTGGTTATTTAAAAGTAGCCGGAACAAAATGATAGAAAGGGATATAGATCGCGCGTCATTTCGTTTGCCTGTCAAGCAGTTCGCCTACCTCTTCGGATTAGCAAAACAAGCGAACTTGATGGCTTATTATTAGTGATTATCAGGGGGTTTTATACAGACAACCTTCTATTTTCACCACCTATCTAAACCTCAGCATAAAAGACACTCCAGCAGAGGATAACTCGCAGTTCATCTGAAAATACAGGGCAAGATATATTGTAATGTAAGAGAGCACACACTAGTGTGCTGTGGTTAGGATAAGGAAGAGAAACGAGAAGAACTTCGAAGTTGGATCTGGAAAAAACGTGTTGTGATCAATGCACCGAAAAAGTTGGAAAAAAGAAACGTTTGGAGGCCACAATAATCTGTTAAAACTCAAGCACAAATATTAATGGAGTCGATTGATACGCACGGTTTAGAGATTCCCCATAGATAACGATCGTTCAGCAGCAACATTTGTACAGATTAACAAACCCGGGGTCTACATGATGTGTAATACCGGACAAGGATGTACAATAAGTGGCGGTCTCGTAAGCACTAAAAACAGCCTCCACATCCTACTTGACCAGCAAAATACATGCCAAGTGTTGCTTATCAAGGTGTGACTAAACGCGCTTCATCTCTTTTCAAGCGGTTGGTTGCACACCTTAAAAACCACTTTTGTGCGTTCAAGAGAAGGTGGTGGTTAAATGAGCACTGCCCTAGCAATCTATTAAATAGTGACCCATTTTGGGTGATAATTTGCTTCCCGTTGAGGACCCATCGTGTTTAGTCAACTAACAATCAACAACTGGATTAAAAAAGGCACTTGAAACACCTCGTCCCTGTGCAAATTGATTTAGCGTTGAGTTCATAAAGTTTTTATTATTCTTGTTGTTTTATCCTTACTTTGTTATTATTTTCTCGCTGTGTATGTACTACCGCTGCCTTTAGTTCATTGATTCTGGTCAACGAATGACCGGGAAATAGTCACCTACTTGTAATGGCTAAACGATGGTGTTTACTACAGTTTCGGTGTGTTAACAATCGTTCATGCTAAGGATAGATCAAGTAGGTGTCTACCGGATATTGATTTACCATCTAGCGTACAGATGGGAAAGTCAATAACAGTTAATCCACCTCAAGCAAAAAAGAGCGGTATGGAACAATGTTGTCGCACGTTAACGATCAGATGCACAAAATTGAGATAACCAGGCTGATTTGGTGGGAATAAGAATACATACTCGCATTGAATGAGCTGGAATACGAAGCGACAGTACAATCAAGACTGAGAAATGACCTTTAGTTAAGCTGAACGAATCTCGTGAACACCGTATCACAAGCAAAATAACTCTGAAATGTTGACGCGGCTGCGCTTTTCAGAAAAAACGATCAAAATTTGATCAGTCGACACTCCTGGATGCTTTCAGGTCAATGTTCTACTGTATGACCAGCGTGACGTGTTCCATATGATGAACGGATTCGGTACACTCCGAAAGTGACAACGTGAGTGAACAAGCTTGCTATTCAGTTTGCAAACAAAATTATTGAATGACAGTTCGATCAAAAAACACTTTATAGTGTGTTTCAGAGTCATTTGCAATTGGCCGGATTAATATTAGAAAGGATGTGGCACAGTAAGAATGATGTGGGATCTAACAAGTAAGCTGTACGTAACATGATTTGTACATTTTGTGTGTTGCGATTGCCTTGCTGTTACGGCCTCGGAATCTGAAATGTTTGTCAGATTGAACAAGGTTTTTGTGCACGAACCAGTTCCGACCTTCCTAGACCAGACTGATGTAATTGGGTGTGGCCGGTCAGCGCATAATTATCATGTATTGTATTTCAGCCGGTAAGGTCAAAGTTCAACAGAATGGAAACATTTTCGTTACACAGATGTTTTGTTGTGCTGACTAGGGCGTCAACTGTGTCCGCGACTAACACACCAGCGAAATCATACTCTGAACCAGTAGACAATATTCACTGGCGAACGTGACTGAATGTTTAGATTGGATAGCCGGTTGAATGAAATGTAAAATTGTAATGTTCTACCGGATTGTCTCATAAGCACGAAGAATGGAGTTGCAGACACCATTTTAACATACATATTTACTACTAAACTGCTTGTGGTTTTATGGGGTGTTTGTAATCGGCCGCCACTCAGGCCAACTTGAACGAGATACGGTAGTCAGAGGCCGTTGGCGATCATGTTAACAATGACCTATGAGCCCACAGTGCAAAATCTGCACCAATGTATGCCTAGGTAAGTACCGTCATAGGATGTATGTTGCTTATCACCAGAAATTCGCACACCTGGACTTGAGTCTTTTTGTTCAAGATGGTATAGTAACCAATAGAATGGTCACTGGTTGTTCATTTCCCTTCAATGCCTTTTTGCGACCTACCTAACCAAAAACATCGGCGTCCGAACATTGTTACAACAGCGGACTTCCTCTCTTCTCGATGAAGACGCTTGGACTCATTATGCGCATCTCGCAGATCCAAGCCAACATATAATTCGACAGGATCCACTCCGATTTACTGTCACGGCATGTGAACTTTTCACCAGGTCGCCAAAATTATTCGTCAACCTAAGACGAACAGTGGGACCAACGGAGTCTGTTAACAGGAACCATCCAATGAACCATGCACAATGGGTGGTTGTACTATCCATCGCAGTTCATGCACATGGCACGAACTGTTTGAACTGTGGACAAACGTTAGCCATGGTAATTTCATTTGGCGAGATCTGGTCAAGTTTCTGTGATCTATATAATAAGAGGTCCCCGTTAAGTGGTCATCTGTGCGCGTGCACCTGTATGAGAACTTCGCCGGAAAATCACATTCTAACTGACAGGATGTTTGGTCGATCTGAAACATTGCTGTATTATCAGTCCAAATGAGTCAACATTTGTCTAGCGGTCACCATAGAGACAATGGGGATTTAGTTGTTTCCCTCGTTGGAGTATGAAATAAGGGTTGAATGAGTTTGAGATGAGTGCATGTGATTGAGTTAGTAATCCTCAGATCTGTGTCGGAAGGGGAGATTTACCGAAAAATGATGGCGATCGATTTTACAGGATCTGGCATGTATTTTGCTAAGCGAGTAGAATGTGGAGAATGTACTCAATGCTTTGTAGACCCCTCGTTATTGCAGAACTTTGCCTGTCATTATGTGCTGAGCAGAACAACAGTTGGATGTCCAGTTCTGTAAGCATTTTAAGTTGTCTTTCTGCTGGTACAGCTTACCTCGTCATCGATATCAATGAACTACATTTTAGAAGTTCTATCTTTTGTTTTGATCGATAGCACAGGTTAAATTTATTCAAATTTATTCCTATTCACGCACTTCCGCAGTGTTTCATTCAGATCCTTCTGGGAGCAAGAACTAGACATGTTTCACTCTTCTCAATGAACCTCTCTGGTGCACATCCTGGCCCAGGCCGCGATTTGAAAAGGATGAGCATTTTTAAACGACCACCATGTTGATCACTTTACCACTGCTGTTATATTAGGCTTTACCTAATCAACTTGTTTAAACGCTTGGCCACATTCGCTTGTGAACATTGCCCCGATTACATTGTCACCTCAGCAGGAAACAGAGCAATTGCCCTGTTACATCCAATCGCTGACCTTGCGCTTAGAACTTCTCTCTGATCAGTGACGCCGTTCACCTCAACTTAAATGACAAACATTTCCATCTGATGGCTGATTAGGCAACAGAATTTGTCCTAGCAGCACAAAAGTTAACAAAGTGATTAGAGCACCACAACATAAATGTCGTGTTCTGGTATGGAGAACAGTGATTTGGTTCGACAGGAGCATAATCAGTGAACTACCGTAACAGGTTGAAATGTTGGCCGGTAAGTTTTAAGCTGCATAAAATCCGACAGTATGATAGACCACGGAAATCCAGTAGACCAAGAGGTATAACCGGAGATGTCATTGCCTTCGGTATTCGTTAGTAATTACAACAAATCTTTAGGATTCGTGCTGGCTAGCTCATTAATGTTGAGTTCCGCCAGATTCCGCTAGAAGTCAATACTATGGAACTTATGTGTCACTGAGATATGTTTTCTGGGGAACCGTGACAAATTAGCCACATAGGTATTCCTTTACAATCCCAAACTGGGGTTATACAAATCGATTGTCACAGCCTCTTCAGCCACCAGTGTGTGGAGTTTCACGTCCTCAATGCAAACAGGTATGTGAAACAGGAAGAGTGAGTAAAAATGATATGCAATGTTCTCTTCCACTGGGGGCAGTCAGAGAAATCTCCTCTGCTGTGAAGATACCGAAACACCCGTTGTTCAAATCGAAACTCTTGTCCGCTGGTTATAGCCAAAATAGTCTGTAGAAAATTACACTCCCGGTCCTCCGTTTGTCAGATTTGCTAGGAGTGGTCTGCGTATTCAGTCCACTTGGATAAGGTAATTAATTCTAACCAAGAAGTTTGTGTTTGTGGTGATTGCTTGTTATGGATATGTCGGGCAGGCTGATTGTATGTTATAGAATAAAATTAAAAGGTACCACATTTCCACTCCTACTTTCTTCATTGCAGGTAACCCACTTGTGACTGTGGACAGTTTCACAAATTAAGGTAGCACTAGATCGTCAGTCTGTAATATTGCTAATGAGATATTAGCGAGAATCGCAAATGCACGAGTCGCTCTTTCCAAACTGCGTCATCTCTGATGCCGATAAAACGTTAGGTTTTCGCTGAAAGGACGAGTATATATTGGTTGTGTACATTCTGTTTTGCTCTGTGGTTCTGAAACTTGGCCTGTTCACAAGGAAGATATCAACAGGCTTGCGGAGTCTGACCATCGTTGTCTCCGCCAATTAGCCTACTTCAAATAGACTGGTCGCGTGAGTAATGTGGCCGTTCGCCGGCGCGTATTCCGGAATGCTCGGGATGCACGATCAATCGGTCAACTACACACGGTGCATAGCTTTCGAGGGTTAGGTCACGTATTTCATATGTCATCTGATCGTTTACCGTACCGAGCATTATACACTGAGA
>LUCH01003346.1:35198-51880 GCA_013368495.1 Paragonimus heterotremus | reverse complement strand
TCCACCTGTGTACTACTTACGTGCTGGCTGTCACAAACTCGATCCCAGCTGGATAGAAGCGACATCAAAACGTGAACTCACCCACGAAGCAGTCATCATTATTTGCTTCGTCACGTGATTGTGCCACGGTGTGTCATTCATGAGGTGCGTATCACGCTAGTAGTACAAGGCGCTGAATGTAGCACTGATCATGAACTGGTCAGGATCAAATCGTTCATCCATGCATGCAAGACTGTTCATTGGAGATCATGCGGACAACGGCAGACGTTGAAAGTCAAACGAGTGGAGAACTGTGAGACGATGACTACTTTTCAGGGTGCCTTGCCATTCATATGTAAGACGCTCCTGTATCCACTAATCCTGAGCACATGTGACAATACTTCAAGGAACAGATCACGGCAGCATCCATCAAGACGATCGGTCCCAAACGCCATAAACGTTCAAGCCGGTTCGACGACAACTACCTCCAGCTTGGTATGAAAGAAGAATGTAGTGTTTGCCGCTTCTACAATGGACACGGACGATGCAAACAAGAAAGCGACATTCCGGAATACTCAACGTCAACTGGCCGAAAGCGTTTGCGCAATCAGAAACGACTAGTGGAGGAAGAAAGACGGGTTGATGCAGGACTATGCCGGTTGCAGACAACACACACACATGTATTAGCTCAATAAGTTACCTCGCATAATGGATCCGTGGCCACGACACAATGGCCATTGGCTGCGATAGTGAGAAGCCACAGAAAAATACTTGCTGCTGGCCAAAATACAACAAATTTGAGCTGAAACTAGTGATCATCGACAACATGGCGTATGGGCTATAAATCGATGACTATGAGTTAAATGGCAAGAAAAACACGCATGGCCCTTTACTGTGAGTCAGTCATTTAGACAGTCTGCTCGAATGTGTTTGTAATGATCAGTTATGTTCAAATTGTGTGACAGCCAAAACAACCGGCAGTTGATCAACATTCATAGCAATGTTCAGAAGGTCATGCGGGATCCGGGAATACAACCAGGTACTGATCACGATACTGTGGAGTGGAATCAACAAGTCAGACATCAAGTGACCTAGCGACTTAAAGAACACACACAACCATGACTAACCAAATGTTTAGATGTCTCGATTTTGTCGGGCTGATCGTGAACTCAGCTTAGTTGCCGTCTGTACACAGATCTGTCAGCCGTATGTGCAGAACTTTGCAATTCCGGTTCAGACAAGGAAGTCTGATGTTATTGTGGGTTGAAACGCAATGCTTTCAATTTTTTCACATGCAGTAGGTTCATCCAGGTTCAATGTGGCGGTAAAGGGAAAACTAGCAAAATGTTATTGAGGAGCTAAAACATGATAATCATTGATACGTCGTCCTTCAACCCAGTGTACCGGTTCCATTCATGGGGCGTTGCTCATCGTTGACTGCACGGGTCTTGTAGAGACATGTTTAAGCTTCGGCTGGATTCGAACCAGAGACAGAAACAACATACTCAAACACAGCAATCGCTGTAGCATTTGAGCTACAAAGCCACGCCGGTAGTTCGGAAATTTCACAGTTGTGCCTTAGTCACCCGCCGAATCCATTGTGTTGTACGGAATCTCAACTAACTTATGAAATTTGCCATCGTATTTACAAGTGATACATGTTTAAGTGTTGATCTTCGCTCGTTGTCTATCTCACTTTGATTGAACTACCAGCCAATATTTCGGCTTATTTACTTGTCATCTGCCTATCGTAAATAGCCCGAAGTAACATCTCTTTTGATAATTTCTCTTACATATGACAGCATTTGTAAGTTCTTCTGACGAACGTTGCAATATACACGTGTAACTAACAGTAACGTTTATCTGAACCAAATAATGTCGTCGGACATGTGGCATTGATAATACAAAAAGGAGGAATGATTACAAAACATGGACTTCACACGAAATATTGAGATCACTTTATGCAAACCATCAAGACGACAGTATGGTACACATCAAATGATGTGAGCATTCTGTTTATTCTCACACTCAGTTATATAGGCTGAGCACATGGCCACAAACAATGAAACGAATGAACGTTTCTTATGTGCATACCACGGTGGGATGAACGGTTTCAGTGCCAGAGCAACGAAATTGATTGCTCCAGTACCTTCCACCAATCGAGAGCCTGTGTTTTCCACCTGATTGAGAGCTTTTCGTGATGTACGAACAATCTGGAATCGCGATTGCCCAACAAGACTATAAATGAAGTGGAATGGTCAACCACATGTCATGCTGCGATTATTCGTCTTACACCCAATGATAATAGATTTCTGCTTGGATGTTGAAATACCGCTCTCTTTAACATTTCTTCCACGGACGATATGATTCGGAAGTTGAACTCCGCTATCGATGCACAGTCCCATAGCAATTATGCCTCGATGACACTGCGCTTGTTACTTTCCTTTCACTGGATTAGTCTCCAGTGTTTTGTCCGCTCTTTTTCGAAAAACTGTGCCTCTCATGTACCAACATCTACCAGTTCAGCTGCATTTGAGGGGATGCATACAGTGGCATAACGAACCAAAACTTGTGAAGGAAAAAGGCGTAGTTTATCTTCAAACAGTTAGTGCAGACGGAGGTTCAACGTAAATCGGCATATTAATATCAAAACAGAAATCTGGCATATTCAGTCGTCAAATACCTAATCGATAAAGGTCACGTGATTAAACAGACCGCTTCGTTTACGGTTTCATTACGCAATCGTAACTCCAAGTTGTCTGCACATTCCGAAGGGTTCTTAATCAAACGTCACACGGTGTTTCTATATTGGCAGAACGTGCTAACACAATCAATACGTTAACCGGGATACTGATATTGTCTGTTCCATCCTGACATCTACCCGTGTGTCGTTCGTTTGTTTCAATGCCGTACCACTTTGCGTTAAACCTAATTAACTGAATAGTTTGTGTAATTCACTTTCGAGAATAAACAAAACACTTACATCCCGCTTTCTTACTGTCTCAATGAATCTCACGGTGGGTTGAAAAGTCTACGGGGAAGCAAAAGCTGCAATCAGTTACGAGTGATGTTCGACGTAAATGAACTCGATATCTCGTATTATGTAGTAGTCAACTCAGTTTGTTTATATTCACTAGTTAAAACACAATAACCTGCCGCAAGAAGTCGTCAAGATGACAAACATGCAAAGATGGACGCAAGTGCACCGAAGGATGGGCCAACTGTCTTCAACCATATCAGTCTGGCGAGTGACCGAATACCTCAACATCAGGCGGATCGACTACATGATGACACTGCCACGATGTGCAATAGGCAATCCGTGTTTACAGGAGCGGTTGAGGGAACGAATGACAGATGGCGACAGGCAAGCGATAAGGGTGATTCGACATCTTAGGTGCCAACTGTTGACCTGTAAACACCAGACCATTAGTGGTACAGGATCATTGGAAGGAACGTTCAGTTGAAGAAAATCATGAAGTCCACAGCATCCGTTGGAACGTTAGACTATCTTTTGTTTAAATCAGTTAGTTCATATCCCCGGAACAATACATGAACGGAACAAATGTAAATCAAACACCAATTTACTCAACTGCAGCGATTTCACCTACCTTGGATTACTGTGCAAAATCTGACGCATAACGAATTCCGAAAACACCTAACACCTACGTTACCATCGGTGTATTTTGCACCATCGCTTCAGTTCTAAGGCATCATATCAACCGTATGTGACTGCATAATTTTGCAGCTGCTGTTGCTTTTCACATGCTTGTTTATTTCCTTTTCAATAAGTGAGATTCAGGTAAAGTTTAGTTAACCGTTTTCTGTTCAAATGATTCCGCTTATCCTGATATATGAATACGGTCAACATGACAATCAGGAATATAGTACAAAAAGATGTGGTGATCATAAAACTTTCTCGCAGGTTGTATCCACTGAATCTGACTGAACGACGTCACAAGAGTCCGTTATTCAAATATTTTCCGATTTAAGACTTTTCATTATCCGTTTTCATGACCAAATGTCGGTTTGAGATGTATCGGCAGTGTGTTCCGCAGTACTGCGCTGCATTTTTGCAATTAACTGGACACTTAACACACTCGTAGTGGGACACAGAGATTGAAGACAAACACATAGCACACAAATTTTAGTCATGCTGTGCATGGCATTACATTGCAGTCCGACGGTTTGGCTGTGTAAGGTGAATGTAGCCTGACTGTAGCCAACTGAGATATGACTTACTATAACAGACTGTCTGTTTTGTCTGAGTTATATCGTTCTTGACCGTCATTACAATGGTTTCTGACTCCCAATATCCATTTTTGTTTGCTGAATTGACTCAGACAGAAGGCAAGTTGATGCGGGCCTTGATCTGGCGTAATGAGCGAAACTTAAGTACGATGCCATCCTTTTCCGTTATCTTCTCTCACTGCGACAGGGTGATTCGTTAAGTTTAGACGATTATAGGACAATACTAGGGAACCTGCCTGAGAATTCGCCAAATAACGTCAAACCATAGAGAAGCGATTTTGCAACATCTCAAAGTGAGATACATATAGACCATGATCAGTTACAGATTGTTGTCAGGTTGACTGGTCTCTACTTTTTAAAGATTATCACAACTGTGGAACGATTACTATGGGGGTCATGGTCTTCCTGCTACTCGCCCGTCTTTTATAGTTAACGCTCTTAACATTTGTTGTCAAGGTATTTCATTTCAAAAGTGACTGCGGGTCTATACTGTTTACCTTTTGTTATGAGGCGTTCACAGGAATTTCATGATCTGTTACTTTCACCATATTAATGCATGATAACGAAACATACAAACATGTTTATGCCTGGTAGACCAAACAGAGTTTTCCTAACTGTCATTACCACCTTCAAAGTAAAGCTACTAAGCGTGATTCTTCAGATGACTTTAAAACGAATATCACGCCCTGTTCAGAACGTATTTGGTCCTCGTGGGACTACAGTAACATGGTGCAGAACGTAGGGGCGGTTTTGGCTGACTGAATCAAAATGCTACACAGATAAATGATTCTCATGTGATTCTTGAGACTAAAGAGTGAACTGCAACGTGATATTGAGTAACTTTCATAATATATTTTACGGATGTTTCTGACATCAACTAACTGGTTAGAGCTGATTTCAGTTACCGGTCAAATTGTTCAGCCGAAACTGAACGTTTATCCGATTGAGCTAGCCTTGAAAGTAACCTGGACCTTGTCAGATCACCTACGTCAGATGTACAAAGAATATCAACTGGAAGTTACGGACCTGTTCACTAAGGAATCTATCAAAGTGAACGCCAGTCTCAGTGCCCAGGAGTACACGTTCACGCAGTTACAACCTTGCAATTTCTACCGGATTCGGATATACGGTCTTCGGAATAATGGCAAATCAGTGAAGATCCGTTCTGCTTGCGGTACACCTCTGCCTCGGAGTAAGTACTTCTCAGATAATATTCCCGTACACACAAGCCGTGCTAACTGATTTCTGTCTGGTTACCTTTAGATCATTGAGGTCAAGTGACTGTCCACTATCTCTCCCAATCTGACTAGCTCATACTATCGGTGATGGTTATTTGGAATGGAATATTTGAAATTACATTTTGTCTTTTAATTTCTTGTGCCTATACATCAAGTTTTGAACATTGAACATTCGTTGAAACTGAGAAGAAACGTATACGCTTATAGTGAGGGCGATAACTGAACGTTTAGAACCGTGTTCTACAGATGATAAATGGTATCATTATATTTAACCGTTGAGTAAGGATTTATACAGTTACTTCACTTCATCCATAAATTATTCAGTCTTTCACTTTTCGCTGACAAGCAATTCAATTTCGGTCGTTTTGCAATACCACTAGTGCTATAATCTTAACTACCTCAGCTATACTGTCATTGTTAGTGTTCATATGTCGTCGTGGTATACACGATGCAGAACTAACCATTCTAACCGTGCAAATGTTGGGATCACACAGACTTGGTTAACCAGTGAGAAAGTGACAGCTGATGGTCCATTCGATCGGTCACTGTGATCAATAACTGACGTGATATCGATTGGTTCTCACGGGTGTAATCAGCTGTTCATCAAACACTCGGACTGACAGCATGTTTTGATTGAAGTATTTCAGACAGACCGGACAGCATACTTTTGTTCCACAATCAAAACCTGCTTGAAAATCAACTGGTTTCCTCGAAAGTTCGCAAAAATTATTCCCCCTAATAGGCACGATTGGATCAAGAAACAATATCTTTTCAGTGTTAACTCACAGTTCAGAAAAATAAATTTTTGAATGTTGACCGTTTAATAGTTTATCAGTGGTAGTGTTCTGTTCATATTTGTCGAATTCATCTGAATGTACTACTAAGACAACCGATTTTCTGCATGGACGAGCACATCTACCAACTGGAGAAGACTTTTAGTGTTACGGTCTGAATTAACAGTAAGACCTACCCAAACCAAAATTTGTTCAGTATAACCAACCTGCGAATACGGCAAAGTCAGGAAGTACTCAGATGTTCGAAAGTCCGTTGCTGTCTGTTAGGGCGTTCATTTCTTAATGTCCAAAAACCGTCTCCATCCTTAAGAAAAGGGATGACTGACTTTGTCCTAGTTAGCGGACCTGCTCAGGGCGGTCGAGAGTTGACTTTGGCTAGTTTTTACCTGTCTGACTTTTTAGTGACCTTAACTATTTTTTTTCCAGCAAATGTCCTTCGTTTTGGTCACTGCGCGTCATATAAGTACTTTGTATTTGTCGACCTTGTCGCACACGTGTTGGAGTGGTACAAAGCGGTTTCATTAGTACCCGACTTTTGGCTTGTCTTGAGAACCAAATCACGGGACAGTTGTGGCACTTTCGGGACCGAGATTTCGTGTTAATTATTACCGGATGCAGCACATCCTCTTAAGCATCACAACAGCTTTGTTTTCGAGAATTGCTAGGTGGCTTCTTCCGTTTAGCTAAATGACACCCTAACAATGGATCAGTATGTATTCAAGACAGCTAAAAGACAAACTTTGGGAGATGCAAGTATATTGATTACTTCCTCATTCGGCTACAGAAAACATTCAGCTCCATAAATGTATGGCATGGTAACAAAATAATGAACCGAGCGAGCGAACGTCACAAGGTGATGTTACGGTAGCGCGACTGTCTCGTTGGCAAATTCTGCGAACGGAAAGACGGTTTGCAACGCTCGATTAAAATCGTTTAGGGAGATGTCATCATTTTTGGATTACGTTTACGCAATAAGTCTACCAGTTGATATCACTAACTTTACTGATATCAGGGAACATGAGTAATTATTATTAACAGAAAGGCATTACGTAATATGTGGCTTAGGAAGGGGGGGTAATCAGTAGGGACACACGAATAGCACGAAGTCACACCAATCATGTTATTCTTTAAGTTAGTGCAAAAACCTGTCCGACCCAGACAATGGGGAGATTAAGCAGAGTTCCGTAAACAGGGCTGTTCATAGACAGCGAGTTGATGTGTGCTTTATATCGCCGGTGTCGCTCGGCTGACGGTATGGCATGGATACACGCGTACGTAAAACGAGTCACACTGTGTGCCTGTGCGGCCACACAAATGGGCATGAGGGCACCTACACGCATTGAAGTCGGCTGTCTGTCTGAGTGGGTGCGACCTTGGGCTCTAGGAGAACGATAGTAGAGTGGGTTCTGCGCGTGTGAACTTGCATATGCCACCGTGATGGTGTTGCACTTGTTGTGTCAGGAAACTGACCGCTACAGGTATATCCTGGCCCATGCCTGAATGAGTCGGCCAGCATTATTTCGCCACACTTGGGAGCCGTTCAAACATGGACTCTTCGGTTCAAACTAACTTGGCCCTTTGTTGTAATGGTTATGCGCAACTTCGCGTCGCTTACGAAATTCTTTGTTGTCTATCCTTTTCCTTTAGCTCCAAAACGTTGTATACACTTTCTGTATGCGCTATAATATTACAAATTCTCCCTAACAACCCTCGGAATATACAGAGTTGGAACAGAGCTTGAGACAAGATAGATGGCTCCTCAATTACGAACCACAGTGAACGTTCACCTTCTATTTCTGCGTTGTTTCTGCTTTGTTCTTCACACTCCAGAGTTCAGGTTACGAGATAGCGTCGTATTGATCAACTCAACTTGGTTTGAAAAATCTTATTCGGAAATCCGTTTTTGTGATTTGCCCAAATGAAATGTGCTCCTAGTTCGCCGGATCTCTTTGCCGTTTGACGAAACAGTGGCATAAAACTCTACCCACCCAATCAAACACAACATTGCATGTTTCAACGGTCGTTTGATCATGACGACTCAGGACCCGGTGTTGAACTGTGAAAATGAGGTTAAAGTACAAACACGTTGCCGACACCTTGTAAGTTCTTTCAGAAGTACAGAAAAAGAGAAAGAGCTGCTTTGATGTCGTCAACTGGTGACGGGCGTGGACATAATCAATAATCAAAAACCTGTCCACGTGATTTACCCGTATGAAAGGAACTAGTCCGTTGTCTGGGCTGTCTACCGGCAAGGTTCGTCAAATGTACGACAGTGTGGTAACGAAATGGAATAACGAAGAAGGACCGACTGTTAATAGAAGTTACGGATCGGCGACATTTGGGTATTAAAAACTACAGTGTATATCCCTGTCAGGATTTGAGGTCCGTTCATGTTACATGAGAAACACACTAACCACTGCGCCGTAGATATCATGTTGAACAAGTCTGAATATCGTATTCACACGCTTAGCTATACTTATGAGAAACGCTGAGGTCGGCTGATCTTTACGAGAACAGATAGTCAGTGGCGTCACGGCCAGCACATTTCTTGAAGACGAACTCTGAGAAATCATCAATTTGTTGGGCGATATTTCGATGGCCTATAAAAAATTATAAAAGATGTTGTTCGATATATAACGAACGTTAAACACGAAGGATTAAAATTTTCGCATTTTCCTGAACTCTGGTGCAAGTCACCCATGAAAAGAATCGTAGAAAATACCGGATGATTAAATAATATGTCAGTTTACGCAACTTGAATATTAACTGGGCTAAATTAGACGGTGTGGTGATCATACTGACAGTAATTAATGAAAGGTAGATCGCTAAGTAGAGGTCTGACGAACCACGGTCTCCTCGTACTTCAGGTTGTGGTTGGAAGACGGTTAGAATCTTCTGCCAGAGAAAGAACCAGTGCTAGTAAACTGCCACCCACCCTCTGTTTTGCGGTAGAGCCTTTTGAGTCCGGGGTTTTAGTGCGGAATCCGAACCGTTCTTCTATCTATGTTTTTACCGGTTGACAGCACTTCGGCTCGCTTACAACCATGAATACTCACAACACTGTTAGTTCTATGCTACATCAGCCGTCTCGTAACGGAAACCGGATGACTCTATCTGCTGCAAACAGTAGGGTGGATAGGCGGTTGTTGGCCCTTCCCTCATTGTCTAATCCAAGTGAACTCTCAGACATCTTCCGAACCTCATTTCTAGTAATTACTGTAGAAATTCCATAATAGTTATAGATAACCATGGTAACACTGACTCAATAAGTCTCACTAATTACCGCTAGCCTCCACCCTTTCTTGTCTTTTGCTCAAACCTAGAATACGGATTAATATAGGTGCATTGGGTGTTTATATTCTGAAACATAGATCAACAGACCGCTGTCGCGAAGGTGTTAGGTTTTCTGAGTGTCGATGTCCATTACATTTCATAAACCAGAACCTAAGACAGCAGTCAACGTAACGAATTGAAAACACCCGTACTGTATATTCGGTACCGTTTATATACTTCGAGTGACCCCACGGACGCAACTACTGTTCTGAGTGGTTTCGGTATAATTCTAAGCATAGCGACCTCAGTTCCGGTGGCAAACTGGGGTCTCGTTGGTAACGAACTTTAAGCCGTCCGCTTTACAGGTTTTATTAGAGCTAAATATGAATGCGAAACACCCAAGAATATTTCCAATTTGAATACTTATGGTGAAGCTAGCTGTAGTGACGTCGGTATCAAGGACGCCTTTTACTTGGATCTCGCCGATTTCCTTCGGTCAACATACGGTTCTGATACAGTCATTCTAACTGAAGATATTACCGACCAGGTCGGTCGCGTTGGTAAAATCCACTTTCGTTTACGTGACAAGTCTGGGATATCATCACACCACTCGGATAATTGTGGGCGACTTTTACAGCTGTGCGCCCAGTCTAGGATATTTCTAGCCAACACTAGCCTTAGATATCTAGTACGTTATTGTTATACTTAGGGCTCACCTTTTCCGAATCAGGTCTGGTCTCAGATAATCCACATTGCTGTTAGCCATAGGTGTCGTGATTCGATTCGGGACTGTCGTTCTTGTTGCATCACATACTTGGATTCAGATCATGTGTTGGTACTTTGTAGTTTTATTCTTAGTTTTGCTGGACAACGACCCCGATGACCGCAGCTGATATATTTTCAGAAACTGGCCAGGTCTTTCGACTTAGTGAAACACATTGCATTTTTCGAGTCGATTAAACACCAAGTTGTACCGAACAAGGATGTTGATACATTTTTGACGCCTTATTTCTACATTCCAGCCCAGTTTATGTCCTACGGTGAACACTGGGAGCGTTAGACATCCAGATTGTCCATTTTCATCATGTGTAAATTTTTCATAACCTAACTACTGCAAGACGGTCTACGACATTCACAGAATGCCACTATGGATCTCCCACCCAATGGAAGATTGATCTTGACTGTGCTGATTGGAAGGTGTTACTGCACAGTTTTCAAGCAGTACAGACACTGTTAGACTGTGTTTTCTGTTCTGCAAAGTAATTCGGACTTCGCCTTACAGTATAAGAGTTTGAGAGGTTTCCATAAGACTCTTCTGATTAGGTGGATTTGCTATTGTATAATGAGGTTATGGTGGTTGTTGACTGGTTTGCATACTTAAGAATCTGCGCCACCTGCGATAGAGGTACAATGAAGAAAACAGAAGTTCTTGACTTCTATGTCAGGGCAGTATCTGCTGGTGTGGGACACTTCTGGTAACACAGGTGCACCACCCTGAATCTTACTGGGTACAAGCACAAGGCGATTGTGACAGTTGTATTGTCTTACGGTTCAGAAACGTGGCCACTCAGGATGGAAAACGTGAACCATCTTCAAGTAGGTGACCACCGATATCTGCGTTCGATCACTCGCATGGTATGACATCAACGAGTGAGCAACGGAGAAATTTTATAGCCGATATCCGGTAATGACTGCCAAACGAGTTTTTTGTTCAATCTCTACGTTCACTCAGACTTAGATGGCTAGCTCAGGTACTAAGAATACCAGTTGGTCGTCTGCCACACTAGGGAATCTTCACTGACACCGCGGTCGACTGGCATAGGTTTCGAGGTAGACAGATGATGACATGGCTTAGAGAAATAAAGTCGTTCGACATGGGGATGGTCACCATAGGTTCGCCTCCCCGGGGTTGGGAAAGAAACTGTCTTGTTGACGATGTCTTTCTTCCATTCATAACTCGGCTGTTTGTCTGCGAGGTGAAGTTACTCTAATGCTGAATACTTGATTATAGGCTTAAATGGTTAATAGTCAGATCCCTTCCATTTTATCGTTTATTCTTAGCCTGTACTTGTTTCTATCTTCAAAGTTGGATGGCAGTTAGGAACCAGCAAGAACCGTTGATGCACGGTTTTTTTTGATAATGATGATGACAGTGACATGAGTTTTGCTGTTATTGGTGCTTGTCAGTGGTGTATATCTGTATCACGCTCGTAACTTGATCTTCGGCCACTTGATGTTTATTGGTCATTGAACTCCTGACTACATATCTGACAAAGTAGAATTGTCACATCTAATTTCTCATCTTGTTGGCTGAAAATAAGTCCTGTTCATAATCGTTTACTAGAATGTGCACTGGGGCTTTCTTTATAGTCGTGCTAAGGCTTTGCACTTGTGTCGAGTCCAGACAAGAGTAAGATTCGAGTATGATACTTATTTTTGAAAGAGCTTACTGCAAAATTTAGCCAGATGAGAAAGTTTCTATCAAAATTGGATACTGTTCTATTCACGCTAACCAAATCCGTGAGTATTTATTGGTAAAAGCTGAGTAGTGAAAATTATCTGACCCTTCTGATTACTATGGGTTAAGCCATAAGGAATATTGCTTATAAGAAGTTTAGCAGATTTCATAATTCAGTTGAAGTCCAGTTTTGAGAAACCTGAGTTGCGACTGCAATCAGATAGACGACAGAAACAGCGTACTCAAACACGGCAAGCGTCTTACGGTCCAAGCTACTAATTCACGTCAGTAGTTCATAAATTTCATCTTTGGACCCAATTACTTCACAGCCGTTTGTGCCATGGACTCTGTCAGATGATCCAACGGAATGAGGGCTCATGCAGAAGTTCTCAACCAGTTTATACTGATATTTACCAACGTCAAGCAGAAGCTAGTTTGTCCCAAGGATTGCTAAGGCTTTAGCAAATCACACATTCTAGGGGCAAAATCTTACCGCGGAGAGAGGGTAAATTATATGAACAGATTATATGCCTAAATGATCATATGCGTTCCGTAAAAGCACTGAAAAATATTTGTTTAATCTAGACCATTATTCAACTGACGATTTGTTAATTAAGTCATGTTCCCAATTCGTTCTATTTAAGGGTGACATATCTGTGACGAAACAAGATTGATTTTTGTGTTATCCCACATGAAATGGATAAGTGGAATAACGACTATATTCGAAGCACAGCCTGACGGTCGTGATAACCGGGAGTGAACAGTAATATATTCATCTGTGGTAAGCAAAAGTCAGATTCCCAAATGGATAGCCATTCTGTCTTCACAGTATGTGGACTAAACGAGTACTCAGTTAATTTAGATGGACCTAGTAGTATTTGGGTTTCCAGTGTAACTGTCAAATAAACTCGTGTTTTGTGAATGTAGGAATGTTGTACCGAATGTCTCAACAATAAGTTATTCGTGACGAAGAAAACCAAGTAAATCAAACCAGTAAGGGAGGAGGTTGGTTCGACAGTTAATGATCCATTCAGCGTAAAGTAAAAGGCGAACATTCACACTGGTGGGGATTGTCGATCTGTCGCAAACGTTAACCGATCCGTGGTTTGCAGGCCATCATCTGATCACGAACAATTGATTAGGTGATAATTACTTTATGACACTTCATTTATTGTAATTATAATGTACTCTACTATGCATCTTCAGTATATATGGAATATGTACAGAAGTGATCGTTCTCCCTGTAGCGTCCACCTATCTAAATCGTTCGACTTTACGTTCCTTGAATTTATCCACCTACTGGGATGTACCATACAAAGATATGACTCAACTGTCCAGGACAGCTAGTTTGTGTCGCTTTTTGTTAGTAGCTTGTAGCAAGCAAGTGAAACATCGTCTATAAGGAATCCCGAGTTTCGTTGTCCACCATTTTAAAATTAATTCGAGAAGTCAAAACTGAGGTGGCTTAGGGCTATCCGGAAACATGATATTGCTGGATTTTTTTGGTAAACAAAAGTATGTTTATCCTATGAATTATTTCACTGTGCTTCCTACAATGTTACCCAAACTACACAAGAAACGAGTCTAATTCAAAATATCAAGGTTCACTACAAAACTTTCTTTCAGTTCCAGGTACAGTTCAAAACGTCCACGTGATAAATTCCGTACCACACTTCAGTCAGAAAATCAGTTGGTCGGACCCACCAGATTTACCGTCTAAATGCAACCACTACTACATCCTAACGTATAGCTCTCGTGGGGAAAACGGCCAACACATAAGGAAACAACTCAAGGTTGTCAATTCAGGACCCCATTTGATATTAAACCTGGAACAAAACACAACTTACGAATACTCTGTCCGTACGTACATACTACCACAAGCACAAAGTCAGCAGTCGGTGATGGTTTCAGAGAAAACTTATGAAGGTAAAGTCAAATTCGAAGTTATATTATAACATACATTCTTACTGATAAGTTTTCGTAATTCCCCTAAGGTAATCAGTGTAGTGACGACCTGGTATAAACAGGCCGAGACGGAACTTTCTGAAACGTAGAATTCTGGCAGCAGAATGAATGAAATATACTCGCAGACAAAGTATGACCTGACTTTAGTTTCGATGTGTTCACTGCGCAGTCTTGTCTTTGTGGTAACTTTAGAATACACTGATCGCCCGACCTAGTGTTTCAGTTCCTGGTCTCATCCCGATTAACGATATCGTTTGATGAAAATTTGGACGATCCAGACAGTAAATCTCAAAAGCATTGGAGGTAGACATCAAGGCTGCACAAGACTGTATCAAAATAGTTGAAAAACATGAACGTTGTACCGTGGAACCCCGGAAGTGGGCACTGGCAAGGGGGACCAACTGCTTTCGAGGGTTACGACTCCTCATCTCTTTTCCTCAAGATGGACGCTGAACAATGTGAGATAGTTTTCGGCTTTTCTATGCTAATCACCATAACGTTTGGGATGTAAGTAATAAAGCTGCTGAGGTTCAACATTTGGAACGCTTCAATAAATCGAACGTGGTCATGCCCGACGATAGGCCGTCAAAGAATACCGTGGGTTTGGAAAGCCATGTGTTTTGAGAAGTCTATGGACGGTCATCATAAAATGGCTGGGATTCCAGAAATACTCTATCATCGCACTGTTGCATGGGAAATGACCTCCTAGATATCTTGGCCATTTCTGACAGCTGCACAAACTTCGTCAACATTGCAAGTGACTGTCGGAGAGCTCTGTAGATATTTTTTTTCAGTATTCCATTAACGATCCCCTGTACGGTTCATAGCTTTACTAAACCTCTCAAATTTTGGCAGAGTTTTGGTTAGTTACGTCTTTAGCCACATCGGTCGTATACCTCATATTGACTATACTAACTTACGTTGTCAGAAGCCAGATTGACCAGCAGAAAACATATTATGCTCCACGTCCGCCCGATGTGAAACACCGTACCACAGACGGTAGTGTCAACATTAGTTATTCTTATCGAGATAGAAATACTCATAACAGCAATTTGTATTCATCAGTCTGGATGTGTACATATTCAGCCTGCGCAACGAGCTGAGAGCGTCAGCCGTACGATCTTTGTAATAGGTCCAGTTCGTCTAATCAGTGGTGAAAGAACTCGACCATTTCTACCAATAGTACAATTAGAAGTGGTGAAAATCAAATCTATATAGCACCGCAAGTGAGGACCGGACAACAAACACCGAAGTCCAAACTATTACACAGAAGTTCCCATTGAAACGTCTTATACAAAATAGGCCTCTCAATCGAGTTTGATCAGCCAGCGTCTGCGTCACACAGATGTACACAATGGCAAGGGGATGTACGCTCATTTCAGGTCAAATCATTAAGCCTCAGCGTTCCAGATTCTATTTACCATGATCCACGAACAATAGCACCTGGCTGAAAACCAGCATGCACAAGTGAATGTTAGTGGACAAGACAGACATATTTCCCTAACAGAATGTTTGTCGAGCTTGACATTTCGATTGCAAACGTTTCATCACCAAACGAAGTGATATCATCAGTGCGCAAGTGCACCAACATGAGGATTGGTGATGGATGCCTGTATTTATGTACCGAAGTGGGTCGACTATCTGAACTGAATTCTGATTAGTCACTTTCTGTTTTTTTGACCTTCGACCTGAAATAACACTTTCTTTTTTGGTGCATTTTAACATTGACCTGGGGCTGGATTGGTTATTTCCTACTCCTCTGGAACCCTTTATCTGGAATCTGCTTTTTGTTGCTGTTGAAAGTTGACCCCGAATCTGATTAATTGGTCCTTGTCCTTTGTCTGGATAGGTCATTTCTTCGTTTTTGGAATACGATCTGACTGAGTAACCATTGTCCTGTTTTAATCATCCGTTCGATCCGTTCATCAAACCCCATGTTGGAAACTATTCGTTGGAACACTTACGCACTGACGATGTCATCTTGTTTGATGATTAAACACTTGCAATCTGAACGCCATGCTCATTGAACATCGCGACTTCAAAAACAGTTACTCAATTCGTGTTGATAAAATTGCGGAGAAAAGGCGTTCAATAAAGCGAGTCACGACATTGATCATGAAAGCGTGCACAACCGTTCCACTCGTTTGATTCGCCATTGGAACGGCTTCCACCCATCGTGTGAAATGGTCAATCATGACAACTATGTAGCGAGTTCCATTTGAATTTGTTAAGAACAGACCAAAAATGTCTATACCTCAGGTGTGCGCGGCCTCACCTGTTACGATCAACTGCATCGGCGGTTTTGTCGCCATTGTCTATCGGGCCTGTTGACGATGGGGACAGGCTCGAATGAAATCACTCGCATTTTTCTACATTGTGTGCCAAAATACCTTTTGCCGCAGTAGTTCGAACACGCACTCTCGCCCCATGTGAACATCTGTGTGTGCCAGTCGAATCACACGTTTCCTCTGGCTCCCTGGAATAAATGGCAGTCTCCATGGTCGTAGCTCCCTCTGCACCTCCACATCGATGATGAGTTGACAGTTCCCCAAGTGTAGCCGGTCCCAGATCTGTATCACTTCGTTCAGTCTTGAAGTCAACGTCTTGGGTTTGGTACCTGCCAGCAGATGTTCACATACTTGGCATACTTGAGGGTCTTGCTGCTGATCGGCAACCAATACTGCGTTCACGGGTATAGCTTCAGTCGACAGCTCACTTTCCTGTATC
>LUCH01003346.1:22086-32748 GCA_013368495.1 Paragonimus heterotremus | reverse complement strand
GTCCAACTCGCTGGTTGTCATGCTACGCCAACACGTTCGCGTTTAAAAATCAGAATTCCAGTCCACAGCAGCCCACGGTTTCCGCCCCCACGTCACGTGCACTTCTGCCCTGTTTGTGTATGTGATCAACGTCTTTTATCAGGGGGTCCATCTGCCAATGCTCGTCCGTTTATCCGATCTCGCTGAACGATGATTTGTCCGGTCACTCATGTCGTCCGCAATCTATTCATTATGGGCTTTGACTGTGTCCAGATATTCCTCTAAGTCTTGGAATAATCGCACCTCCGATCTGGTCGTTCATTTTATTTCGTTTGCCATATCTCGCCCGTTGGTCCGACCCAGCTGAGCGATGACTCATCCAGTCGCCCACGTTGTCCCCGGTCTACTCGTTATGGGTTTTTAGACGTCCCTCCCCTCCAGTTGAGTTATTCCACCGAGTGTTGGGATACTCACACTACTACAGCATCGTGGTTACTGTATATCACTAGGTTCGAAACAAAGGCTAACCCTAGAAAGACACTATTTGGTCGCAGCGTTTCTCTCGCTCCGTACTACACAAGAGCTGATTGAGTCAACCAGATATAAGAATTTGTCAATGAGCGCTTGAGATATGTTCTACCGACAAAGTTAGATTAGTCATGCGAAGGAAAAAATAAGACCGAAGTAAACCGAAATGCTAGGAAACTTAGCCATTATTTTGCACAAACAAAGACATTCTGCCTATACAGGATGACAGTAAACGTTGCGAACTAGCTTCGGAGAGTGAGTGCATCACAAAAATTATCACCGCTTTTAGCTCCTCTGTGGTTTGTAGACATTCCCAATGTACACAATGTGGTTGAAAGTAGCACCAAAGGAGACAGTTCTATCTACTACGAGGGCCCTTATTCTACGGCGATCAATCGGCAGTCGATCAAATGTTTCCTTCAGAAGTTTTTGCACATAAAATACGTAGTGTGGTGTTGCATCATACCATCGAAGCCAAATATCTACAAGTACCCCGAGTTGTTTCAGCACTAGCTGTGTATTCAACCTTGGCACTTGAAGACAGAAAGGTCATAGTCTATAAATGATGGTATAACCAGAAACCTGCTGCATGATGATATTATCGGAGTAAAAATTACAGTATCCCACATTCTAATAATCTGCGTGATTTGAAATCGAACATCACCCACATTCGAGCGAAATTCTTACATTCATTCTGGTTTATGTTTATGTCGGCTCTTGACAAACGGATGGGAGTCAGTGATGTTCCAAAATTGTAGGTTCCGCTTGAATCCACTTAGACATCATACTGATTCGTCGTTTAATCTGGTCGTGCATATGGATCCTTCCACTAGTGTTGACTAGGATATAAAACTCGGTGTCGGTAACATTTCATGAGAATTTTAACTGGAAGACATACTCAACGAATTACCAAATGACAAGCCTGCTTATTGAGTCGGGTTAGCTTCGCTATGGTACCTGCTCCACGATATTCCACAACATTAAAACCCAAATCGTACTTTAGTCAGATAACAGTAAGTAGTGTGGTAGCACAGATTTTGTACTTCCGTATTTTATGGGATCTACTCAGTATACGAACCTGCCACTTATCGTTATAGATGTGCTGTTCTACATTTAGGACAACATTATTATCACGTAGTGATAAAAGGAAACATTTTACTAGTACGTGAACCATATATTTACAATAGATGCTGCAAATGTTGTCTGTAAATCTTCCTATGTCATGATGGCAACAGGTGTTGCAAAATAATCTCGGAGATTGCATTGCACCCCAAAGTTATGGCTATTTTAAGTTTCCGTAGTGTCTGTCGACGTTCCTTCTGATCTCTGTGTTGAAATGGCCCCGAAATAAAAAGTCTGATGGAGTAATACCTGGCGACCGATAGTCCGCATTTTGGGGACGATCAGTGTATCCATTTGAGACAAATAACACACTTTTCCGCATCCCGATAAATAAACTTTCTGCAGTCAGGCTTCCCATAACGCCAGATACTGGTATATTTTGAGTACTGTAGTGGATCTAAACGCTATATACATTTCGGTTGTGAATACGAAACCGAAAAGTGATTTAAAAAAATGAAAATAACTGACTCACAGTAGTTCGTGAAGGTGAACCGTTTAGAGTTCCTCCACACGGAATGAAGTGTCCAATCGATGCGATCTGTCGTATGGTTCCCAAGTAACTTCAAAAGTCACAACGGAGATAATTCCGACGACAGATGAATATGGAATTGTGCTGAAACAAATGCAGATTCCGTTAGCCGTTAATTCTCCCAAAAATCTGTACTCGCCTGACATTAAACGCAGAGAGAAAACACAGGGCTCGCGACCTTGGAAGTGTGCAATCTGTATTGTTAGTTGAATCAACTCACATGATTTAAACGAGTGTACATGTGAATTTGAGGAAGGTGAAAAATGTGAGAAACAATGAGTGTTATTCTGCACAAAACGCTGCAATACCTTGTGTGCAATGGACTTCAATACATTACATTCTTAATGAAGCCGAATGACTCATTTCTCCAAGCTGTTTACTGGCACAGCAGTCACCTATCGGCCACTTCGTTGTAAGTTACGAACATTGCCTGTTTAAACAAACCTTTCTTCTACCTCCGGACGGATATATGAATACCTGGTAACGCATCCACATGTCTTGTAATAAATTTGCTGGTAGTCAGTTCTGCACTTTTATTACAGACTGCATAATAATACAGTGCTTACTTGTCACTTCACTTATACGTTTTCCTCTTGCTCCCGACCTAATTCGAGCATTAGGGGTCGTCCTGATCAATTCGTGCACGGTTGTTGCCAGACGAGATGATCTAAGCAATATGTATTCCATCGAAATCCAGGACAACCACCCTATACATATAGTTTGATATATAGTGTGGGACTCAGCTGTATTTAGTAGAGGAGGGAGCCACAGTTTTCTTGACTCAACCACTACATTTCTTCTAATCAAGCCGATGCTTTAAATCTAACGGAAATTATGCCACTGAACTCAGTGCTCTGAGTTCGTTGAAGGAAATAGAGTTGAACTGCCTGATTGAGGTCTATGCACTCAGCGTTCTACATGACTGCCCTGACTCGGACGAACCAACCGAACTTAGATTACTCTGGTTGTTTCCAGTCCTGGTCAATTCAATCGATCGGTCAGACCGGCTGAAGTGCGGTGGGATTTGAAATCCGGTGTATTTTCTTCCGCTTTCATGATTGCAGAACCTCATGATAGTGCTTAACGGTTCGGTAAATAATCCGCTGCTTAGAAGTGGGTTCAACTAGCCCAGCAGAAAAATGTAACTGAGAAAATCAGAAAAAATGTTATTAAATTAAAACTCTACATCTAGTCTCAAGGGTAAACAAATAAACGACCTTCCTATTGTCACATGTTACAAAATATCATTAATGTATGTTATGGCACAACTCCACAAAAACGACTCGTACGCTGTAACTGATGGCAGAACCGGGAGATAGGAGCGACTTTTGGAGACGTGAATGTGTACCGTTCGGGATGCGTCAACAAGTTAGCGCGATACTACTGATAATGACTGTACATACACGTCAGTCGCGCAAAACAATGTTTGGGTACATGTTAGCGTGTTATCAAAAACTCGTAAGAGGTATGTGGCAACAGACAATTCATGCGCCAGTCGTCTTTTGCGGTCACAACAAATGGTGCCGTGGAGTACCCGAGAATAAAAATTTCATGGCTGCAGGCTGTCGAATATGAAAGACTGCCAGCAAACCATAGCGGGGTTGGTTTCAAAGATAACAGCTGGAAGATGGCCGTCCTCTGAACATTGATGAACGGCAGGACAAAGACAGTGTTGGACGTACAGCAAAGAGGTCCTGCAAAGAGGGGTTAGCAGTAATGCAAGAATTGATAGTGGTTGCGTTCGCATGCCCGACCAACCACCACAGTGTAAGGCATCCGGTTAGGATGAGCCAAGTTTGGCAGGCAGCGGATCTCTCCATGTTCTCCGCCAATCTGCTAGGATTGTTGTGCAGGGCATCATGTGAACTGGATCAAGATTGTACTCAACTGGTGGATATTGAGGAGCATGCAAAAGTTATGTTCGTAGTCTCGGTACTTATGTTGAGCAATCCGGACCAGAAAAACATTACAGGAAATTCAGAAGACAACGAAGCAGCTTGTAGAGAATATAACCTCGCTGAGAATATCACAAAAGGAAGATAAACAAAGAATCCCTTTCAGTCGTGATAAATAGGACTGGCAGATGCTCAATCTGACGGTTTAAGAGGTTTACAAAATAGTGATTTTGAGTAATTCGTTTTGATGAGAAAGTCAAATAGAAATGCAACCTACTGAGAGAGGTGCTCTGTACAAGTGCTGCAGTTGACAATCGAATAGATTGGTGCTCGGTCCGTTGAGGGGTGGCTAAGTCTTCGAATGACCGGAGAAAAAGGCAAAATCTGGAATCGATATCTATTATGATCTGAACAATCATGACTAGCCATAACCTGTCGGGTGATTGTGTAAAAGAATGCGCGCGTGTATTGGAGGCTATAACAAGAAGTACAGTTTCAGTGTCTTCTTCATTAATCTGCCGACAGAATGGCATGCATCAAGTACCCCCGGCCAAAGGCCTGGTGTGCTCAGACTCGATAACCGGGAACACGGTGGAGAGATATGCTAAATTACTTACACGTGACACTTAGCCGTATGGCTTTGACAGTTGGATTGCACAGGAAATACAAACACCACGGATATTGCAACCGCAAAAATCAAGCAGGATACCGGTTCATCTTGAAGAAACCATCAGTCCGTACCATTCGCATCCTCAGCTGGTGAAGAATTTCAACGTGAAATACCTATTTTGAGTATGGTTCTGTGAAGTACACGAGCTTACGGAAGGCAAAGTTGCGTTATTGATGTTTGTTGCTGAGATTTTTGCCAAGTCATGACAGGCCAAATTGTCCACTGTTTTGAATTTGTTTTCTGGATGCTGGCTGGTGAGAAAGTCGCATTCACGTTGAATGGAAAACAGAATCAGTCGGAGCGCAGGCCGTCCAACTTATCCGGTGCACCGTTCACACTACAACGCCTGAAGGTTCAACCGGTATAGACTGGATAATGTGGCATTTTATGGAAGTGATATTGTTGTATACACTAATATAGACTCACAACATGTGATACATCCAGGTGTTGTCTCAAAACAAAATCAGAACTTCTGATAAACGTTGATATAGCACAAGCCAGGCAGCCATCACTAGTTTGACTGTAACCTAAGTTTGGTGAGGATGATATCAAGTCATCGCCGGTGAAAATAATGACAACTGAGAGGACCTCGATTTCGAATTTTTGGCACACACCGAGACTGTAAGAACTTTATCGGAAGGATAAGAAGTGTGAATGAACCAACGGGGTTGAGTGAATGCTCACACGAATGCGACAAACAATGAGCTGACAGTGATAGACATACGTTTTTTACGTGCTTTTTTAGCAGTGGATAACAATGGTCGCTGTATTGAGGCAGTATTCAAACAGAAGAATGGAATAATTACATAGGCCAGAACAGTTGTGACGCCAATAATGCTGAACTGTCAACCCCGAGAAGAAATGGTTTTAACTCGTCTGAATACAGGACAGATGTAGGCCATCCCTGTTTGGTCAACAGAGCTTCAGGTGTAGGTGAACCACAATCCTCTGGGAAGGAGTACGACTATGAAGGATCTGAGGGGAAAATTATCCCAATGAACACACCCTATAGAGATAGGATTGTACAAACACTCAAATGCCTGCATTGTGTCAGAGAAACACATGATTTCACTGGGATCAAGCCGTTCCAGATCGTTGCTTTTCCGTTCGGGTTTACACTAGCTCCGTTCTTGTGTTTTTGCCTGCTTATGGGTACTCAGGAAATGGTATTCAAGAAGGTGGCAGCAGCAGGACGATAATTGCAGTAGGTTCATTTGAAAATTGCCAGTAAGTCAACTTCAGTTTGGATAACTTGATCATTTTCGAGTGAATAGTAAGTACAACCAACCATACCGAAAGTCGGGCCATTTTTCAGGTTCGGGCAAGCTAGTCGATGTTAACTGTGGGAGGACTGAGTGATGAAAACCAACCAGGTTGCCAGCTTATCCGGAAGATTCGTTGGTTGACTACCAAATTATAGGTATGACCGGAGTGAAGACAAGGTCCCACGACCAAACAGACAATATAATATTTATTAATTCGGAAAGTGGATGGACGATGGCAAATTCATTCGACCGACTGAAGGTATTTTTTATGACTCTTGTAACAACGGTTTACGTGTATCACGTCTCTGTCATATTTACTGTGGTGGCCTAAATACCCTTAGTTTGAGGCTATAGATAATCGCATTACACCAGTTCGTTGATTGTTGCAGACAGAAACGTCTGACAGGCATCACTGTTACAGTTTGTGGTGAAAGTGAATCAGGCGTATGTTACGTCGGGAGAGCACTGTCAAACTGGGGACCAAGTTTCATATAAGCCGGTTGTCCTGTTCATCAGTGATTACGCAAATATCTAGAACTTGAAATTTGATTTTGATTTGGTCTTTATCATTTTGAGATCTCTCCTTTTTTAATGCATGTTACTTAATGAGTGAACTGTGGATTTTATTGGGTTTGCATTGGTTTGTCACACATTCATGAACTGGAACCCAGTTTGTACATTTAAAATATGGAGATAACAGGTTTTGACTACGCTAGTTTTCTAAGTGGATTTTATTGTCTAATTTTTTCGCTGAGATTATCCCGCAATACATTCCTTTTGTCGCGGCAAAAAGCTTATGTACCCACAAGCTAACTTTTCCAGTTTGTAATATGTGGGCGATCTGGGCACTTTTTATACTGTTCAATCATTTGTAGTTCTCTAAAGATCCAAAATATTACAGTAATATCCACCAAAATTTCCGTTGTCAACTTTGGTGTTGGTAGACAGCGTCGCTATTTTCCGTTAAAATTCATCATTTGAAAAGACCGCTCCAAGAAATGTCGGTCAAGGTAAATTAGTGTTTTGCTGTACATTTTTTTAATTACCTCCTATAACAAAGTGTTCATTTCACACACCTTTTCAATCAGCTTTGTTAATCCCATCGAAGCTGCGTGTGAGTCCAATGGTAAATGGACTGCGAATTGACTGGGACAGAATGTCATTGAATAATACCAACGCGGAGTATTTCAAAATCAAGTTAAACAACAGCGATCTGTTTACCGTCATGTTGGATGAAACACAAACCACACTACATGGTTTGGAACCCTGCAAGCAACACTTAATTGAGCTATACCTACCTAAATCACCCAGTGGGAGCTACAAAGAAATTTCTGGTGTGGGAATTCCGTGGCCATTCAGTAAGTAATCCATTTGTCTGTTAACCTTAATTTCGATCTTGAAAACAGAAACAGAGAAAAGCCATACATTCCCCCCGTTTATTTAATACTTTTGTACACCATTGGTCATGTACCGCACATTGTTGATAAAATTTCGTGAATTTACTATCCATGGTTGACGACGCTGGATCTCGAACGAGGGAGGAAGTTAGATTATCCTGGTACTATCCCCTCATCCTGTCTGTTATAAAAAAACGTTATTAATGAGCAGTTTGGCACGTTTGATGATTTGCGTGAGACTCAGTTAAGAAAAGTCAGGATCGGCTCAGGTGGTAGAGCGCTTCCGTGTTTGGGCATGTTTTTTCTGTTGATGGTTTAAATCCAGTCAAAGACCTGACTTTTCACAATCGGGTCTCATCTGAAAATACCATTGGCTATGGCCATACGTTTGACAACTATATGTGGCGCGCATCGTCAGTGCTATCGGCTAAGGCATTTCACCCCACACTGACGATACACCGATCGTCAAAGCGCGTACCAATACACACAAACGTGATCATGGGTGCACGCAAGTGACATGATAGAGCTGTCCGTACAAACAACTCTGACAGCACCGCGGTGAACTGAGTACCGACAGAGAAAACGAACCATCCGAGGTATTAATTCACTACTAGCTTCGCTGAGCTTGGAAAGTCAGTGCCAAACCGATGTGCACAATGATTCAGAACCTCATTTACTATCTCACCTGGATGGCTTGCTGACCGGATGAATGAGACGACCGTATCTGTGATGAAGTATGTAGATGTAGTATCCGGACGTTTGAACGAGAATGAGATTGGCTCATAACAGTGATAATGAACAGCGTGAATGGTTGAACGGCTTGAAATTGACTGCATGCTGATGTTATCGTTTGTAGACCGAAGGCTTATGGAGATAACAGGAAAGCCATTCTAGCTGACGGACGGATTGACAAGTTGCTGGATTGAGTGGCTGCTGATCCAATAGTTACTTTGGAACACTCACGACTATGAATGAAAGGGGACTGGAAAACGCGTATTCGTCGTAATCAACGACGGATGGTTGGATGGTCGGTGCATCACCATCAAGAAATTACTTCATCGACTAGTCACTGTGATCGTGGACGAGAGCAAGGACCCTAGAAGGCGATTCGTCTTTCAACTGTTCCAGTGTTGTAAAGAAAGTGTATTGTTTTCTGGAGAGAAGAAACCAGTTTCAACTGGTTACGCGCCCGAACCATGGGGAGGTCAGTGAGGAGGCCACAGGCGTTGCCGTGACCGAGAGTCGAGGCCGAATTATCTACTTGATCGAAGCTATGACCCAGACGGAGATTGTGCATTATCCGCTTCAAAGAGGCAAATATACCAGTGTACAGTGTAGAAAATGGCTTGGAACCATCAGGTCGAATGACGATGCATGTTACTGTGCATTCTCTGACCATTGTTTATGGCAACATCTCATGTCAGGTAGCGTTTGAGAAAGTTTTCCAAGAGTTTACATATACGGGCAGACAACTGCTACGTCCTTTGGTGAACTCACCTATGCACAATCCCATCGAAGGCGTTTGAAGCATCGTAAAATCCACTGTGTAACAAGGTATACAGATGCAGCTGGATATTTTGAGACTGGATGATGCAACCGGTACGCTGGGTCAGCAAAGATGTAGAGTGCATAAATGGAAAGAAATCGTGATGAGGGGCTTGGCTAGGGTCATCACTATTTGTCGCATCCAACTCTTTTTGCCTGCCACTGCCAGGATGCGGGCCCCTGCCAGCGGTAATTTGTATACATGGACGGTTTCATGGGTCTGTCGGTTGAACTTATACCTACTCTTTTTAAGGCAAGTAAAATTTGAATGACTATTAAAATCCTTTCTGGTCAAACGTAAGTCGCTACCCGTTTAACTGTCAGGAAATTGTTTCTCTGGGACTGGTCTTTACAGGGCCAGAAATTGTCTCCCTGTTCCCACAATGTGCTATAGAGGATAGAGTGACGAGGTGGTAACGGTTTTACGTCAAGATTGTTCGCTGAAGTTACTAAAAGCATGTCGTTTCATACCTTTAACACGAACTGTCACAGCCGACTGCCGTTATATTTTCACTCCAATGTGGTCTAACACAGATTACCAAATCAGTAAGCAACAACATGACCAATGAAGTGGGCCAGTTGGTGTGTAGTAACCAGATGCCCTGGAAAGGGACTGTTGCTAGATTTATACCTTTTTCACGGTGATTTAGAAAATGCTCCGTGGTGGATCTTAAAGGAACGGAACCACATTCACATTATTCATAAAGATCAGACGTCTACATTGCTCATAGTGATGGGTTGAAAGTATGCGTTAACTGACAGCATAGCTCAAACCAGCAACGTAAACCCGTTAGCTAGGAGAATTGTCCGAGACCGTTTGTGGGCTCGCAGAAACAGACAACTATGTGAGCTTCAAGCCTGTTCATTCTCAGTGTGTATACCAGTGCGGTGAATTTCTTGTTTAAAAAGGTCATATTTTTCAATACCCACACAAGTGGCCAATCATTACCCATCTTGTTGAGTGTCAAAAATGAGGAGTGGTAACCGCTATTTTGTACTCTGCAGTTGACATCATGCCTGAAAACAGGCAATAGATTATGTAGCATAGATGCAGCGTTCCACCATTCTCTACGTGATCGTTTGTTCTACCGTTGTGCTGGTCATCCGAGAGGTTTGGATTCAGTTACAAAATCGGAAGTCCAAAAGGCTTATTCAAAACGAGTTTTCTGACCGAGTCATGTTAGCAAACGGCCTGAACACACCCGTCTGATCATAGCCGGACTAGTTGGCACTGGAATGTACGCACATTTCGGGTCAGGTCGTTCGGCGCCAACGTCCCACTGTTTTGGCCACCACAGTCTACGATGGAAAACACTTGGTTGCTGAAAATCGCCAGCGCAAATGTTTCGACGACTGAAAAGCAATGCTGGACTGGGAACCAACATTTGCTAGTGATTGTCATATGGACAAAGTGGAAGTACGATATTTCCCTCACCGATTGTGTCATCACGATCATTTACTCACCAAACAGTGCATACTAGAAAGCTGCATCCATGAACGAAACATATTTGCAAATTACTAAACGATTGGATGAAAACCGAAGGGCACCCAAACATTATATATAATAAGCTTTATAAAACTAAGATATGAACATGTAGCAAAATGTTGGTAAAATTTGACGGAATCAACATACAATACATAGTTTGTGAAATTCCATAAGTTTATGGTCCCAGTACGTCAAACGAAAGCACTTCTATATATTTGGGTCATCTTGTTACTTCGAAGGAACTTC
>LUCH01003346.1:0-11437 GCA_013368495.1 Paragonimus heterotremus | reverse complement strand
TGTTGATGTATTCTGCGACTGTGTACTGCTTGTTGAAACCCTGCATAGGAGGTTAAGTTCTGCACGTTGGTCGATTGGCAAACGCGTTTGGATGATGGAGCTGCCGGAAGTCCAGTAGTCAAAGTTGATTGTGTTGAATATTCCAAATCTGAGTTTACTAGCCACCTGCAATGAATCCGAGCGTCTCTACCCAAGGAGACGGACGCCGATGACTGTGACACTACTGCGCTTAAGGTAGCAATTTTTTGGGACCGTTTCAAGCAAGGGTTAAGAGTTCAAACAGGACAGGAAACAGAAACACTCATCTGCATACGGCAATCGTCCCAGAAGGTCCCGCCTGCCACAGACGCTAATGTTCAACTCTTTTGTGTAACCAGAACTATTCCATGGCTGTGAACACCAAGAACAATAACAACAAAAGAGATGGTCAGTACAATTCGCAATAAAAAGCTAAAAAGGCTCTCATCAAACTAACTTTACGTCATTGGAGCATTGTACATAGTCTTCCTTCTCTCCCTCAACACACTCACTGGCTGGGCTTACTCGGATGTTCGTACAGCGATGAAGAGGGGCGATCGCCTCATACTGCTAACACCACCACTATTCAGCAGTGGGACGACAGCATGGATATTGCCGCCAAAGTAAACGCAGGAAAAACACAGGAAGAAACATCACACCGACACGACAGTACAGTATGCCATGGAATAGTTCTGGCTACGCAAAGGAGTTGAACATTAGCGTCTGTGGCAGGCGGGACCTTCTGGGACGATTGCCATATGCAGATGAGTGTTTCTGTTTCTTGCCCTGTTTGAACTCTTAATCCTTGCTAGTTTCGTAAGTAAACATTCTTTGCGACATCCGTGTTCTTTGCTCACAACAGTACGTTCAGATATCTATTTATGTATTTATACCAACCACTCTGATAAGTCATGTGTAGTATTTCGATGACGCCACCTGGTATAAACTCCATATGGTCTGTGTTTCTTTGTTCATATGCCTTCGATTAAAATACTCCTGCTGAAGGCTGCCGGAGACGACTGAAATATACACCATTACTACTCGGTCGTAACCTCGTATAGCCCCTTAGTTAAAAAGCCTGTGGTTAGCATGTGTTTATTTTTAAACAATTTTGAGCAAGGCATAATATGAGGCTTCAACTTTTGAAATGCACAAAGCAGGTTCTTGAGTTGACTGACAAAACAAATGACAGTGAACGGGCAATAATCTCGGAAACTTCGATGTTTTACTGAGATATCTCTTGATTCAGTAGATATGCGTTATAGTCAGAGTGAACGAAAATATCATAAACGTTACTTACAGGCGGTTGGGTTATGGAGTTTATGAAAATATTCACAAGTGATGGCAGCTTTCTAATTTCCGTAACAGTGGAACAAAGTGTACATATATTAAAGATGTGTAATTTGCAACTTTCGGCCGAACTTACAAACAGATGAGGAGTATGCTTGAGTTTTGTTTAATTTATGTATTCGATATTTCAAAAAATATGGGGTTTCGAGTAGAATCATGCAATTGTGTGAATTTGGATCAAATGAAACATATTGTTTCTAAGAGAAAATCATATCCTCACTAAACCTCATAACAAATAAACTTCGCTCCGGCCCAAAGAAGAAAACCTGTGATTGGTTAAGACCAGTCAAAAGCAACCGATCTAATGGGTTTTCGGTTTTTCACTAAAATAATCACCGACGTTTCTCTTTTCAAATTCGAGAATTATCTCGTTCAATTTTCTATATGGTGCACAATGTCTCATGATCCACAGAACCTAACCAAATGCAACCGGTCACTGTGTTCAACTGGCCTCTGATGCCACACCAGTTGGTGTATTGGTATAAACCAAACGACGTTCCTGTGGCTTGCAATTGGACCTATTCTCTGAAACGCTGTCCATCTAACTTATCCATGAAAATCAGTCGGTTCTCCACAGAGGGGCCACATCTGATTAGCGATCTGCAACCGGGCAATCTGTATCAGTACAGTGTACAGATCAACTTGTCACCATATTTAAATCTGGAATACTCACCTATGGTTTCAGTATTACTACCGGAGAGTAAGCAACAATTATTTTGTGAATTATCTTTGATTAACCTCATTCGTGTTAGCGATTTTTTGACAGCTACCACAAAATTGTACTATTACCACATCTGACGGTACATTTATTAGGAAAATCGAGGCATTGTTCGATAGTGTATACCAATCCACATTTTAAACTTGGTCCTTGAAGATGAAATGACACTGAACAAATAATTCTGTCTGAGGACGCTCTAAATTTGATGTGTAACACGTTACTATTTTGAAGCTGGATACAGG
This sequence comes from Paragonimus heterotremus, assembly GCA_013368495.1. Classification (NCBI taxonomy): domain Eukaryota; kingdom Metazoa; phylum Platyhelminthes; class Trematoda; order Plagiorchiida; family Troglotrematidae; genus Paragonimus; species Paragonimus heterotremus. Next base: position 9,109 of record LUCH01003346.1, on the reverse strand, counting down.
ATAACTGTAAAGAATGTTATCTGCCATACATTTCGATTGACTTGCGGTATCACTGAAACCTATCAGAACGAGTTCTCGTGAGTTTAGCCTAAAGGCAGCTTGAATTGGCGAACGCCAAACATTGGCATACATTTTCATTTGACAGAAGCTTTTTGTCAGTTGTAGTTTCACTGTTCGTTTTTTAGACAGTACTATAAAATGTTCGCATCAAATTTTCGTTGATCTATCCAAGGCCTGAATTCATCATGTTTGTCTCATTTTCTATCCACTCGGGACAACAAAGTAAGCTTTAAAAAAATGTAAGCCAGTTGCATGAGTTCCATCTGAAGGCTTGTACTGAAGAACTGCAAAATCTCAAACTTTGTGTAAGCTATTTCAGATCACATTTTGAAGACGGCAAGTATCACCTGATCTCTGGAGTTGTTATAAGAAGTCCGTTCTGCCCAATACTTGCTGGATGCTTTGTGACTCGTGTTGGAGGGGGGTCTATCAGTTCCGTAGAAAATCTTCCTCTGTATACTGTACGTAATTGACTGTAAATAGCCGTGAATCACGAGCACTCTTTGAGACTACAGGGACAAACCAACCGGATCAACCTAAACGTCATCGTCAAGAATCAGAATCAATTTACAGAAATCACATACTCACAAGTCAGCCGACCAGAACTTGTCATTCCATATCGTTTTGGAAGACTGTACCATCGAATTAGTAAAACAGCTAGCAGTGATTTCTGATCTCTTCTTGTCAACTAGCTGTTTCTGGAAAGCCGAGAAACAATGTACTCTTATTTCTAGATTCAAAGAAGGATGCAAAACTGACCCAGTCACCTCTCGACTCACAGTGCTGCTTTGAGTTGTTTGCATATTAATGGACAGCTTACTGTATGGCTCTGTCCAGATTTCGGTCTCATCACCAACGAGCATCGTGGCGTCCGCAAGGGGTGTTCATGCATCACGAATCTGCAGACGGTCTGTCATCTTTGGTCTGAGATTTCCAACGCAGAGTTTCTAATTAGTGTGATGTATTTTGCCTTCCGAAGCCGTCGACAGGGTTGATCACTCCTTTTTATCGCGGCAACATCACAGTTATTACCTCAATAAACACTTGCTCAGGTAGACTTATGATGGTTTAACTGAATAAAGGTTCAATATCAAGACGATTGCGCAGTTATCACAACGGTTCCTGTTAACAGCGGTATTCGTCCAGGATCCGTTTCAGGAAATCTGTCGTTTATTATTTCCGTTCTTGTTCGTGAAATCACCCACACTCCTCTATGCCGATAACGCGACTCTGAGGAGTTTCGAAGTACTCAAAAGATACGGCGACCATACAAGCCAGTGCCTAGTGACTAGTAGAAAACAACTTGCCAGCTAACGCCAACAAATGGAAAGTGTTGCACACTTCTCATCTAAACTGTGCTTACTACAAACTCGGCGACAAAAAATTATTTATATCATTAAACAAGTAAGACTTAGGGACCCTGAAGCCAGACGGTTTAAGTCTGTCAAAAATTGTGCAGTCACAGCTGAGATAGCACGGCTGACTTTGAGATTTCTAGCAGGAAGTTGTAGAACATTCCACGTTGAAGCGATTCCCACCTTATTCGCCTCCGTAATTGGCTGATACCTGAAGTCGAACATACACGTCTGCCAGTCTCAGCACAAACATACTTGGCACTCAGTGAACGCGTTTACAGACGGATCACTGGAAGTGTTACATTGTTCATGTGAATACCCCACTCAAAGAGAATTAGGCTATTTCTCCATTAATTACAGACGCTTCACTCACAAGATACTCCGTACCCCATGACATCCACCAACACAACTCCCTCCCACCAGCCGAAGACGAATATTTAAAGGACCATTAGCTGAAAGTGGTTTACAGAATGGATAGTTTACTTTTTGCATAAAACTGCCCCAGAACTTGTTCACACGTTTTCCAACCCTGTGGTTATTGCTGATTCGGTTGAGGGATTTAAAACTTTGTTGGGATTAAGGAGCGTGTAGCTAACATTCTAGACCAGTCTCACATGTCATTAAAAGCACATATCTGACAAAACCGTATTTCAGTGCGTTTCAGTGTACAATGCTGCTGGTGTACGGCTGTTTATCAGTGGCTTCATTAGACTTTCCTTCTGTTCAATACCACTCACTTCATCTTCACACCAAAAGGCCGTAAACTACAGTTTCCTCAAACGATACAAAGGCAGAAATACACAAAACAGAAATTATTGACCCTTCTGTAACCAAGAGTGCGTAAACGAAATTTCAGTAACCGAGGACAAGTGATATCATACCGTTGTTTGTTGCTAAGATTATCTGAATACCAAACTGTCACTAACAGATAAACACAGAGATTCTTTCATTTCCGGACTGAACAAAGCAATCTGAAAATAAATCCGCTTGACGTAACTACGAGAATTTGAACCGTGAAGTATAAGTATTCATCCGTAATCACCAGTTTATTGAGATCAGCTAGCACATCCGGAAACGTAAGTTTCGACTGTAGGTTTAGGGCATCGAACAACCGTCTACCGTCGTTCCTCAATCCCATTCTCAGTAATTTCAACTTGTGATCCCCAGTCAGCTTGATCTCACAGTTGTAAACTGACATTTCCACGTAATCAATGAACGTAGATTTCCATGACGTCCATTTTTCAACGGAAGGTGACACGGTAGGATCGGTCCAAAATAAATCCGGGGGTTGCAGTGAATTTGACATAATGCAGGTTTAATCGAGCGATGCCAATTGTATTCAAGAACGACGGAAAATACCAGTAGTAAGTAAGCTTTATTAGAGCAACCGCTTCAAGTAACGTTACGGAAAACTCTCAGCCCACACGGCACAGGCAGCCGATGCCCGCATGTGTTATCGATCGCTTGAAGGTCAGAGCACTCTGATTGGCCGACTCCATGGCTCATTTGCATTCGACTGGACACAACAGCCGTAAACTACATTCTCTTCAAACGATACAAAGACAGGAATACATATAACAGAAGTTATTGATCCTTCTATAACAGCAATTTGCACTGCCTCTTCTCTATGTATAATCGCTTTTGTACACATAATGTTGGCTTAGAATGGTTAATCACAACCATTTCAGCGAAGAATAAAGCCTACACTGGACCTTCATTCAAATGTGACAAGCCTTCGCCGTGAACCACAAAACGTCTCATGGCATCGATTAGACGAGCCTACAGTGCGGCCGAAATCGCAGTTTTCGATCGAACTCGAAAGTTGCTGTCACCCTCAATGTACAAAGGGCAACCTATTAACACCAAGTTAGAATGTATTTATCAATTTCTATATAACTGTGGCAAAAGTTACATCTGCAAAACCGTCGAGGAAGAGGAAAAGTTTGTCAGCATATGTTCACAATATGACTTAACCATCAGATTTCTTTGTCCCGGGAACACAAACTTCCGGTTTGATGTATCATCAGATATATGTTTGGCCACTGGTCAAGGGATTCTTCTGGATCAACATTCAAGAGTAAAATGCGCCACAATAATCGGAGTTCCCTGCGACTCTCTGAAGTGGTCGTGATTAACCGTCGCAAGCGAGCATTATACATGCAAAAACGAATATATATAGGCCTCAGACTTCCATGAACTTAAAAATTTCACACCATGTCCTCCACTGCATTTTCTGTTTTATTTCTTCACCCTTCACCTCACTAGCGTTACGTATATCACTGATTAGTTTTGTTTTGTATTGAACAGACCATCTTAAATGCTAGTGTCTACCACTATCTGTCTACCGACTGCTATGCACAAGTTTTAGAAAACCCAAGAACTGACAGCTCGATTGCATCGTCACAGTATCATAGCACAATAAAACAATGGTGATGAAGCCATATTTCAAGTTTTCACGTAGACACAGTGAACGCTAAGTAGAGGGGGTCAGTCGATTTCAAGGTATAGTGATCAACGAACATGTCCAGAAAGTGATTGCAAATCCTGATAGACACTCTGATTACATCAGCTACCTGATAAGACAGAAATCCATTTTATTCAAATTCTAATTATTTGTTTGAGGTAGATAACAACATACACGGTAAGGACGCATCAGTGACAATTTCCTCTGCAGGGTTACGAACCACATGGACCTTCGTATGCTTTGATGTAGTAACTCATTTTGGTTCAATTTTAAAGAGTAGATGATAAATGGTATTCTGTGTGTGTGTGTGTTGTCTTCATGATCTCCTCAACTATCTTCTGCTGTGCGCAGGTTTGCATGGACTCAGTTTGTATGAATAGTTGATCTAGTCATCTTGTCGAAATTCCTGAACTGAACCCTTCAAACTGTGGGTCTTAAAGGAAAGGAACAATTTGACAATAATGTATTCTCTGTAGTTTCACTACTGCCTTTGAAAAAAATTTGCTTAAGACAAACCGCATAAACCTTGATAGTCATTATAACCGAGTTGAAATAACACACAAAAATTATACGCATACACTCGGATGATTTAAAGCTGAATTATCCCATGATTGTCATCACTAGATTAGCTTATAAACTTCATGGGCAACCACATACACCTCTGTGGTGCATCTGAAAAGTCGGTACGACGGAGTGTTTGTTACTTATCTGTAATTCACTAACAATCCTAATCGCGCTTTCCACCCCCCTCCCCCCCAAAAAAATTCTAGTACTGGAGCCATTCAAGTTAAACGTTTCGAACATCGGATGGGGTACGCAAATGATCGAGTGGAAATGGGCTGAAGAGAACATGGCAAACACAACGTATGACTTGATTCAAAAACATCTTGATAGTTTGATCATATTCGAGCCAAATGTCACCAGCCCAATAGTGAAAGGGAACCTACTTGCGAACACAGAATACACTTACATTCTGATAGCACGGAGTGGTAGAGCAAAGCAACCATTTCAATCGGTACGCTCCACCTTGCAGACAATTTCAGGTAAGTGGAGGAAAGTGTTCTTTTGAATGACACATTCTCCGATAACGGTTTTTGCTTCTCATATTTAGTAACGTGCATTTCCAACAGCCTGCATGTTTCGTCTATGTATATGCTATCGTAGTCACTACACTCGATTTCGTAAACGCAGTCAGTCTGGTTACCCATAGTGACTGGAACCTTAGGGAGCATCACTACTAGTTTTATGGAGTTATCTAACCGAAACACGGTCCAAATGACGCAATCAGATTGGACGGAGTGAGTATGCGGTATTGACACAATAGATTAAAAAGAACTCTATGGTTTATTTCCTAATCGATAGACGTTCAGTTGTTTTTGATGAAGGCGTCTGGATATTGGTTGGCGGTTAGAATTTGTTTTGCTTAGGAAATCTGTCGTTTCACAGAATTCGCTAGTGCAACTCATATTAGCACCGAAGACAAGAGACCGGATGACCGTTCTCCTTACACCGAGTGAATGCACCAAGTCATAGTTGACAAACTGACTGGAAACTCCGACCGTGAACCTGAAATCTCTGCTGGTCCGCAAACTCAATAAATCTGTCCAGAAAACCAGTCGAATTATTTTCGGTTTTAGTTTCCAACGTGCATACAATGATGATTAATTTTGAGTTGATGAACTGCAGCAATTGGTTATAAGTGTTTCGTTTTATTCTTATGAATAATCACCAAGTTCACTCAGGGCAGATAAACTGTTGCATAGACTTATGCGTCTAGATATCCACGAAAAGTTTCACAACTGCAGATGAGACAAGAAAACTTATAGCCACGCAATCGGTTTGCATGTACGACTCTTCATCCACAGTGAAAAACGGTCAAAAATCGTCCAAGCAGTTGTGAGAAACATGGTGTAGCTAGCAAGCTCTTTTTCGGTTGTTCATTACCAGATCAAACACATCGTTTATACAGAAGAGTTTTGTCGGAGCGAAAGGAAACAAAAGAAGCAGCAAGTTCAAATCAGGTCAACGACACCACAGATCTCAACAAAACGGAAGCCTCAACATAATTAAGTCAACATTATTATGGAATTGGAAACAGTAGCATGATCGGTCATGGTGTGGGTGGTGGGCTGTGACAATCGCAAATCCTGAACAAAGCGCACCAGGGTGGCTAATTCAATCGAAGTCCGATCGTCTCCGTTGTGGCCAACACTCGGTATCAGACGCCATGCGACTGATTGCCCTTGACTGGGCACATAAGACGAGAAGTGTACTGAGTGAATCGAAAAGATGTCACAACTGTGTTCATAATTGTCTTAGTGACTCCAATATTAATCCAGGCTGGATGTTACGAACGGATACATTCAGATAAGAATCAGGTGATGTTGATGCCTAAACAAAAACTTATTAGCAGTACAGTTTCTATACTTAACAGTAGCAATGGTGGATTCCAGCGTGAACTGTTCGAGAAATCCTGCCGGGCAGTCGATCTCCTGGATCATTTGGTGGATTTTCTATGAAACAGTGGGACGGGTGAGTAACCGAGTCCAAATATGACATTTCTGAGCTCCTGTGCTGTCTAGTGCTTCCCCACGAAGTGGGCTGGTCGAAAGGCTTATCCGAATGCAAGGACTGTGAAAGAACGTGAGCAATGTTCAAGTTGAAGTTCTCGGTAGTTAAAATGATTGCTTAAATTTTGTTCACTTACCGCCCCCCATTACTTCTCCTGATTCCGACAATCTGAATATAGCAGAACAAATATAGCACACGTAGTTCAGTATCAGTTGCATACTAATGCTTGAACACGGAAAAAATTGTTCACAGAGTCCAACGACAGAGTGGAAGTCTTTTTGACAGCATACTTAAGTGGTCGATGGAAAACTGAATACCATTCACACTAAATCGTTTCATTCGCATTTACGGAAACCCTCCGGATGGTGTAAAATGAAAAACACACTGATATAAAGCTCCACTAAGATGGTGATCAAACGCATAACGCGTCATTAATTAGATTTACGACTGAATAAGGTTTCTTTTTAGTTGTTGAGTGAGCCTATTGGCCGCTACTCCATTGATCGAATTAAATCGATATATTTAACATGTAGTCATAGATATTATTCAGATATACTTAGGTAACATAATCGATTTGAGTAGAAATATGACTATCTGATGAAATCCAATACATAATCCCACTCTAAGGATCTCTACTTCTGACTGAACAAACAGACTCTGAGAATCCACTGATCTGATCGCTTGTGAGTTGTTGGAAGTGTCAATGATTAAGTAATCACTCACATTTGGTGGCAGCCGTCGTTTTTAGGGCAAGGATCACGTGACCCACTGCATATCGCTTTACTTCGTTCATTAACAATCTAAAATCAATACAAGTATTAGCGCTTTGATTAAGAAACACCAGCAGTAAAATAGGTTGGTTAATGGAAACAGATGGTACGTGTGCTGATTCAACAACGAAGTTATAATATGCCATCGTAGTATAATATTACTATATATAAATTATGTAAAAATGTAATATGCCATACGTGACAGCCTCTGTGCGAAAACCCGACAGTACAACCTTTTAAATATAGTTTTCTCCTAAGATTTCGTTTATGTTCCATCCACTAATTAATTGGGTCCAATAATTTGCGAGTAGTGAGACTCAACCGACCATTCTCATAAAAGTCTATGTAGTCTGAGTAGGCTGTCTGTTCCGTGGAAAATTCAGGTTGACCTATGATCAGTTTCAGAGCGTTGTTGAAATTCTCAGACTTGATTACTATAGTGGTATCTTTTCGAGTGTGAGTAATTATTCCCAACTTCAATACAGACAAATTATGCATGGCCCCCACAAACCTCAAGACTGTCCCGTTTGAACAAGGTCTGTTGCTTACCTGGGAGCTTCCAGCTCGTAACTTATCTCAAGTCGCTGTCGAGAAGTTCTACATCTTAATTGATCAGGGTATCAAAACCTACAGCCTACCGGCTACGAATTCCGGGCATTATCAGTACACTGTTGAAGGTTTGACCCCATGTGTACGTCACACCATCAGTGTGCTATCCTGTTCACACCTGGGAGACTGTAGCAATGCAGCAGAACAGTACGGCATTCCATTACCCCAAGGTGAGACTAACCAGGATTGTGTTTGGATGTGGTTACTGGACCAGTTAGGTTTTAATCTACCAGTAATGTTTTTTGTTCATTGTTAATACAGCACAGAATTGGGTTAAATTCAACTATTACGCTGAAGTTGAAGCTGACTATTGCTTAACCAGAATGACTACTGAATTCCGGTTTTTTGTGGTTTCAACTAGTGGGGTAGATTACGTTAAAGTCACTGTTCAGTCTTCTATTACCAGAACATTAAACTAGTTAGATTTGTACATCAGCGGAACTTGTTAAACTATGTGTAGTGATAAACCTGTAAACATTTTCAGCTGTGACTTCAGACTCTATACTGACTCGCCGATAAGCAACACTTGAAAAGAAAGGTGGCTGTTTCGAAAAACCGGCTGAGCACAAAACTTTTGAAATGTGAGTCATATTAACGTAAAAATCACATTCTGTGATACAAAGAATACTGAAAGCCAGGTATCAAATTTTTTCTATATAAAACAAAAAAATACTCAAATTTCACGGCCTATTGTTACATACGTCTTGGGTGGTTAATGTGATTCGCAGACGGTGGTTTGTCATGTAGTACAGTGAAGATGAGCGATCGTATTATACTACTCATACCGCGGCTATTAAGCAGTAGAACCGGAGCATGTGTTTTGACATCGTACAAGCCACAGGGAAAATGCAGGATGGAGCATCGTCCATAATGGTCCCTGCTACTTAATGGAACTGAGCGTTGAGGTCTGTAGCAGCCGAAACGATTCGAGACCGAAAACCGCATACAAATGAGTGGTTTTGTAACTGGTCTTGTTTAAATGCTTTGTCGAATAAACAACCCTTGTGTCATCCTCGTTCTTGGATCACAACAATAGTGTAAATCGGTTAATATCCTGAGTTTTAAAGAAAGCGCAACAGAGAAGGAACTTAATTAACGTACCTTCCTGTAACCCTGAAAATCTTGATTCTTTGATCGACTATGTGATACCTGTTCACGAATCGCGAGTTCGATTCCTTGGCGTCCATGGTGCTGATAAGACTCAACAAAGTCAAAATGGCTGTTCACCACTCCGCTAGTTATCACTGTAAGCAGCTGTTCGCATAACTAAGTGTTGCTAT
>LUCH01003345.1:57622-71424 GCA_013368495.1 Paragonimus heterotremus | reverse complement strand
AAGATGGTTTGATAAAAAGTGGTTATGGAGGGCACGCTTTAATAAGCGCTCCATTATCTTACACGGAATACTGATAAGTCTGATTGGCCGATAGCTAGCCGGAGCGTGCCGATCACCCGCTTTAAATATGGGCGTGACCGTCGCCTTTTTCTGTGCGTTAGGGAGAATGCCAGTCTGGAGTGTTTTCTTTAAACGGCTTATAAAAGGGTTCTGCCAGACTAGCGACTGCTTCTTTGAGAATTCTGAGATGGATCTTGTCTGGATCCATTGAACTGTATGAATTCACCCTAAGTAAAGGGTCCTCAACATCCAGTACAGAAAACTCTGCACTAACGAGTGGTTGCCGGAAATTCTGCGGCTGAAAGATAGGATGCCAGTCCGGCGGTGCGACGCTGTATACTGCCGTGTAGTAGTCCCTAAATAACTCCGCCACAACTAGGGAGTCAGACGAGGTCTCCCCGTCGGGCAGTCGCAAAGATAGAGCCGAAGGTTTATTCTTTCTTAGTCGTCTCATATGCTTAAATAAGAAGTTTCTGTTCCCGCGAGCTCTGATGAGAATCTTTTCTTGTACGCTTTCGGTGTGCTCACAGATTTCCCGTCTACATCTATTTCGAACGATATGGAATGCGCGTAGGTCCCGCGAGTTTTCCGTAAGCTTGTGCTTCGCGAATAAATGAGAACGGTCATCAAGGAGACGACGTAATCTTCGCGGAAGAGGTGGCCGATAAGAGAGAGAGAGAGTGCACTGTTAGCGCGGCACAAATAAGTCGTCCGCTTTCTCAATTGCGCTTTGAAGTGCGCAGTAGTTCTGGTCGACTGAGCCATAATCAAGTAGTGAACCTAGGTAGCTCCTCAGGCCGTTAAAATCAGCCTGATTAAAGTTTCGGAGTGTAGACTTCTTTATTGGTTGTTGCAACCAGTAACAGATAAGATCAAAGATGAGCAGAGTGATCACTATGTCCAAGTGGCGGCTTGATGATCACTCTCTCCACCAGGTGGCTCTCATTAATAATGACTAAGTCGAGCAATGAGGGAATCTGACCAGGACGATGCTGCGCTGGGGCGTTGACGTGCTGTGTCCACGCTCTCCGGTGTACCAACGTCGCTAAGGAAGTCGGGAATCCGTTTTTACATTCCTGGTGAGATACTGATATCCAGTTTATCTTGGGAGCATGGAAATCGCCCATAATAAGCAGATGCGTAAAGTGTTGTAGTTCTAGAAAGTTGTCTAGGTTCATAAGAAGTGTCATCGTCGAAGATTTCGAATGAAGGAGAACGGTAAATGACCCCCACTAGAAGTGAGTCTGGCCACACGGTGCCAGTCGAAGTCATAGAGCATTACATTTATCAGAGAACTGAAATCCACTGATAACCGTGGGTGTTGGGAGATGCTGGTGAAGGAAAATCGGAGAACCTCCCATTCACCCTCGGGCGGAGTCAGCTCGGTAAACTGAATATCCGGGGACATTCAGTTCACCATTACTGATGTCGTCTGTAAGCCAGGTCTCCATGAAAGCAAATATGTGGCGTTGTGTATCACGAATTAGCTGTCTGATTTCCGGTAGTTTATTAAGTAAACTCAGACAGTTCGTGTACATGTACTTGAGAGCTACTTCCCCACATGACTTGGTGAGAAAAGAGATCAGAGAGTGCGAGGAAGAACTTGGGAAAGAAGATCTAGAATTGAAGACGGTGGTGGGGTTGGATTCAGTTTGTGCTGCCGAGTTGCTGTGGTGGCCCTCTTGTGTGGGTGCGGACGCGACGTTACCGCTTGTGCGTATGTCAGCGTTCCTACAGGACGCCTGACCAGCATTCTTGGTGTCGCGGCTTGCATCAACAGAAAACGGAGCATTTTCACTATCCGGACCACACTGGTCAGGCATCAGGACGTCAGCGGGCGTAGGCCTCCATTAATTCCTGGATTTGTGGTTGTACATATAGGTAACTTTGCGTTGTCCGACTTGGTAGTAAGTTCGTGCCTCGCAAGAAACCAATAAATCAGTGAAGCCACTTAGGGTCGCCAGGAAGTTTAACGAAAGGAGGAAGAATCATCAAGTGTTGTGTGAGGATCGTCACCGAGTTTACCGGCCTATAAGTAGGTCACCTGGACAGTATATCGGTATCCTGTCCAGGTGACCTACTTATAGGTCGGTAAACTCGGTTTTTTCCTCTCAACTGAGTCATTTTTGTCAACTGACTTTCTTAACTAATACTAAAAGCGACGGAATTCGATGGAGCTTCCATGGAAAGGTCCAGAAAAATTTATCCAGGCGGTCAGTCTGAAAGATAGCGGTTGCGGTACTAACAGGTATTACTTAGAGGTAGGTACGGAGAATATTCAGTATGGTGTGAGTGCGAAGTGATATCACCATCGGTGTAGCAAGCTCCCCCAATGAACTTATAAATTGTATATGGTTTATCAGGAGCTACTGTGGGTTTATGGGCCATGCATATGCAAACTCCACGACTATACTACTTTTTTGCTCACTGGGGTGAACCTGGATGAGGTGTTTGGAAGTAGCACGAAGCCGATTGTGCTCAGCGAGGTAAGAGGAAGAACAGGGGGATGAGAAATAACGAGCCGAATGACCCCGATACCAATGGGGAACTTTTCAACAAAGTGAAAAGCTCAGATGGAGACCAGGGTAAAAAAGGAAAGAAGGCAGCTACAAACCATAATAATTTGCCAGTTTTGTTCAATGACTTAAAAGGTAAATCTAGTGTCGTGGTTCATTCTGAACTAGATGTTCTCCCTACTAACAGGGTGAGTTGTAGAAAAATGACAGTCGTAAAAGGGGCAGAAGCAATAAAAGAGGGGAAAGTGGAAGAAAAAGTAGTGACTAACCGGAAATCGGTTGAAGGGAATGTAGAAGAAGGAGAAAAGGACTTGGAAAATTAGGGTCGTTGGTTAAGGATATTTGTTTGGGAGTGGAAGCCCAAGAGTCCATAACCAAGGAGAGCCACTGGTCAAGGCTGTGTTAGGTCTTGAAAATAAAGGAGACTTAGCCTCTGGTAGAAGCAGGAATGCTGTCATCAGAGGCAGTCGTGAGCACATTACGAAAAATAGTATGACCGTGAGAAGTGCGACGCAATTTCACCTTGTGAATCTCTTAAGGCCAGCAAATATTCCGGAAGATGTGGCTATTAAGCTAGTAATGTTGGGCAAGCGGCAGGTGAATACATTCAGTCCTAGACCCGTGTTGGCTGATTTCGCTAACCCCAGGCACCGAGATAGATTACTAGCAGCGGCAAGGAAGATATGCACGGTTACTCAAGGTCGAGCTACGGTGACACCCGATGACTCGGTGGAATGGAAGAATACTAACCATCTGAATAGTATTGAATTACCGATCGGGGCGCGGCAACACTTTGAAGGTTTGGGACTACGGGTACAGCTAACACGACTACCCTTGGAGCAAGAGAATTGGGAGACAGGCGGAAGTTTTATCCCTATTGTAAAAGCTTCCCAATGTAGGGAGTATGGATCATTCAGTCTGAAGCGGGTAAAGAGTAGAGAATTCTTGCAAAAAAACAGGGGGAGTGCTCAGGTATAATGCCTGAATCATGGGCTGCTCATCGATCTAAGGTAGTTGAAACAAGGGGTGGTTGTGATGAACTTGTATATCAATGGTGGTAGCCTGGGAAATAAATCGCGTTAACTCTCAGGGGAACTAGTAGGGGAGGATGTCGTTGCGGTTACTGAGATCTAGCTAAGAGGGAACATATCTGTGGATATTGTTTGCCCCCTTGGTAGAATGGGTGGAATTGCTCCGTTCGTAATAGCGCAGCACTGTAGCCAACACCAAGAAGTGGATTTGGATTTAAGAACTATTCAACTGTTGAGTTGTTCCATAACAGATAGCATGACAAAGTTGCCGTCCTTGTGCGTTTATAGAAGTCCTTCTACTCGACAGGAGGATGAGCAACTTCTCAGTGTCATTAGAAAGCAGCCAGATATGTCATAGCTACTGCTTTTAGTAGGAGACTTCATTGCTCTCTAGGTGGGTTAAAGGTTGATGCTTGCTGTCAGTGGTACTCTTGGTGAGGCATTGTTAGGACTCCTAAACGAGAATGAATTCAACATGTTAGTGCGGTCACTAGATGATGGGTTGGTCACACTGATACAATTTTAGACCTCGTTGCAACAAGGAACCCTAAGGGTATTTTATGTTTGAACGTCAGAACACCCTTCGACATGAGTGACCATGGGGCCATAGGTTTAGTTGTGTCTACGCCAAACCGCATGTCAAGTATCGTGGATCCTTTGGAGGTATGGATATCCAGCAACTAAGGTCAGATGTGAAACAGTTGAGTTAAGTGGATTGTCATGATACTAACTGTTAACAAAGCCTGGGCCATATTTAAAGGTAATATTATGTAACTAACTAAAACACATGCACCATTACGGCGTAGTCGGCATAAGGAGAGAACTGTAGTGGGGAAAGCGCAAAAAGAAAGCTTGAACTGTGTACAAACAGTCTGGGAGGCGCATCAAGTTTTATCAATACAAGGTAGCTGAAAAGAGATATCTTGAAACACAGAATAAGTGTAGGGCTAAGTTTGAGGCGAATCTAGCAGAGAACCATCATAAGAACCCCGAGGTTTTGTTTAGCTCTGTCCAGGCCAAAAGGGTCATTCTGAGTCAACTGAACAGCATTGTTGATACTGAGGGTAGTGTAGAATCACTGCTACAAAAGGTGGAGGTTTTCCGACGATTTTTTAAAGGCGCTACATATTCCGGTCTTCGGAACTACTGCAGTTAGACTCTGAACAGTGACTGCAAGAGAACCCGTGATGAACGAAGCTGAAATAAGAAGGGATGAGGTAAAAAAAATATGTTAGATAAACTAGATGTGAATGAGGCGGTGGTGCCAGACTGTATCCATGCGGGGATACTGTGACCTCTCAGTCTTGTTTTGTGGGACCGCACTCAGATGTTTAATCTCATCATCCAACAGACCATCATCCCAGATGACTGGAAGAGAGATGGGATTGTATCCATCCATGCAAGAAAGAGGAAAACGAAGTGGGGAACTACCGACCAGTATGTCCTGAAACTGCCGGAGAACATTATCAAGGGCAGGATTGTAAGGCATCTTACCGAGAATAAGCTTCTCTCCGCAGTCCAACATAGGTTCGTTCGGCAAAGGTCTTCTCTCATCAACTTGGTTTGCATTCTCGATGAGATCACGGAGATGGTTGAATAGAAGTAATAAAGTCGAAGTTTGCTACTTGGACTTCAGGAAAGCATTCGACCACTGATTGATAATCCTCAGACTGGCGATCATCGACTTTCCTTGAAGGCTTCTGAGACGGATACAGGACTTCCTGAGGAATCGCATCTTGCACGTAGAGACATCACGTGAAAGGTTCTCCAAAGTTGCGATGGTTGGTGGGGTATCTCAGTAATCAGTGCCTTGACCTTTATTGTTTTCAGTGTTCGCCAGTGAACTCACTAAAATCTTGAAGTGTCCATGCTACATCTTTGCTGAGGACCTGAGCATCGCAGGAAATCCTGATTGATGGAGGGCTTAAATGCTGTTGAGTGCTGGTTAGGTGAGTAGTAGTACCCTTGGATGTAGACGAGTGTTGTCAGCTGTTTGCTGGGAAACAGTCAAGGTCGACCAGGTTTCTCAGCGAAGAGGGTGAAGAGAGGGAGTTGCATAGGATAGAGACACCTGAGGACTTAGGAGTGCTCGTAGAGGGGAACTTCAAAGTTTTCAAACGGTGTTTAGAGGCAGTCCGGAAAGGTAATAGGCCATTGTATATATCGAAGAAAACGTTCACCCCAAGAAGACCGGAGATGCTGTCCTTTATATGGCGTATGTGAGGCCACATCTGGAAACTTTATGCGGGCTCCAAGCCCGCACATGGTAAAGGCACGAGGTTGTTCGAGAAGTCCAGGGGTGTTTCGCAAGGCTGCTGGAAGGAATGTAGGGTTACTCGTATGAAGACAGACTAATTAAACTTGATCTTTTTTCTTGTACGAAGGAGGGTTAGAGGGGACTTGAATGAAATCTTCATAACCATTGAGGGAGTAACTGGAGTTGATGCGAAATCCCTGTTCAATCTGCATACAAATTCCTACCTCTGACGTCTTTGTATTAGGCTGAAGAAGACCAGAGCTGCTACATCGATTAAGACAAACTCCTTCGTATGTCGAGTCATTAATCGTTGGAACATGCTTCCACAGCATGATATCCTCTGACAGTGTGACGGAGTTCAAAAAAAAGCTTGATGAGTGTTGGCCGTCTTTCTTCTCGGACGTTTTGTGAGAGGTTCGTTTGACTGAGTTTCCTTAGTACTTTCCTTCTCATAGATTTAAGCCAGTCAACTTTGCTCTCTTTTCGTACTCTATTTATTTTCATTTGCAAACTTAATCTGAATATCTGGAAACATAGGTTCTAGGGAATAAATCCATTGCGGCCAATGGGAGGATAAACTCATGTGCTTCGACAGTGGCTGTGAATTTGTGTTCTGTCCGCAGTGATGGCTTGAACTTCTCAGCCTTTTA
This sequence comes from Paragonimus heterotremus, assembly GCA_013368495.1. Classification (NCBI taxonomy): domain Eukaryota; kingdom Metazoa; phylum Platyhelminthes; class Trematoda; order Plagiorchiida; family Troglotrematidae; genus Paragonimus; species Paragonimus heterotremus. The sequence continues at coordinate 64,910 of LUCH01003345.1, read as the reverse complement.
TCTGGTAGCCGTCTTGATTACTCATGGAAGTGGGGAATTTCTTCTCTTATCCTCGAAGCACTGGCTATCATCAGAAGCTCGCTGATGCAAGAAATTGGACAATTTCTTGCTCAGGTCGCTTCACCCTGGAAAAATGGACCAAAATGAAGGTAAATACGTAACGTTTACACGGAACAATGTTGTTAGGGCAAAGGAAACGAAGCAAGTTCAAGTGAGATCATTGACGTCATAGGTGCAAATAGAGGCAACGCTTCCGTGTGCTTTCGTCACAGTTGTTACGTAACTAGATCCGTGACAGGTCGGTTGGTCGTGATGTGGTAGGTGGACCATGATAACCCTAAGACCTGCTTCAATTGAATTCCGATCGTCTCAACTGTAGCCAGATTCAGGCTTCCCACGGCTTTTGACTGACTGCCTTACCTTGGTAAATTGGACAGAGAACAGATTGGATTGACGGTATGCTGCTAAACAACAAGACGTGTTACAGTTGCACTGACTGCACTGTTAATCCAGACTAAGCCGTGACCACGCATACGTTCAGACGAACGTCTGATTGTATGATTCACTCAATTAGTTACACAGAAATAATAAGTATATTTAGCGAAAAGTCGCAAAACCAGAGAGTTTATTCTCCTACCGTAGATACAAAGCTGGAGTAGAATTTAAACGAACACGCACTCTGGTAACGTAGAACGTTCTGTTGACAACAGTACTAGGTCCCTTAGTGATTGTTTCAGTGGGCATGTCACATTTGTGTGGTAACGGGATATGTACTGCTATCTTCTCCGCTAGAAACGCTTAGATCTTCTGCTCACGATGCTGCATAACCTTGACTGTCAGTCGTTCCGAATAGTCAGTTTGCAAGTACGATGTGCATAAGCAAGACAGTTAATGGGAAGTCTTATCCTGTGAAATTATTTTCATGACCCAGTCGAACAGTTTATTAGATTTCGTTTTACATCAGAAGAACAAAACTGCTGAAATGGATATACTGTCCATTCCAGGTCTGTTTCGCTTAGATCTCGCTTCGAACAGATCTATCAGCATGGCACCGATTAAGCACGTTCAAGAGGGTTAGTGGATGATTGCATTCAACTCCTGATTTAAAAGTTACGTTCATATGGGCTGAGTTGCAGTCCCTTACACTCATTCGTAGGCTGGGAAAAACAACAGGTGGACGACTGGACCACTTGTAGCTTGCCGATGTTGTCATTGGAGAGGTTTCAATTGACGGTGGAGCTTTTCAATCATAGCATTTAACAAAGGAAGATATGCTGTGGTTATTGTGTGTTTGTGTCCAACAACAGGGTTTGAATCATCTAAAAGTGTCGAAGTAATTTAAAGTCCACGGTCAGCAGTGATTGTGGCTTTACCGCAACAGTTTGAGATCCAGGATTCGCTAAAACTGCGTACAACGATTTGCACTAACGAACTCATTGAAGGAACAGTAATTGGCCTTCTCGTGAATCAGTCTACACATGTCAAAACGTGCGTCTATCCGTTATCGAGATTGACATATCTGAAATGTGCATCGGGCAAAGCAAACATTCCAGGTATAGTAGTGATATAGCGATAGATTTTGTCGCGTTGACATGCTAATTGTTATTGAGTGGAGATACGAACATTTTTACGAATGTTTGAGCGAACGCAATTTTCGGTAATAAGCCTTAGTATGACGCGTATGTTGGGATAGGACAAAGAATGGAGATAGCTAAAACCGACGTACACAAGGGACAAACGGTCGCAGTTTACCAGTGGACACGTCGCACGTGATTGAAAAGTCTGACCGGGCTAACGGCAGACCTAGTAGTTTCAGGGTGGATTGTTAGGAAGTTTTCGGGATTCCGAATTATTTACCTGAAAGTTCGCTAAATTGAGTGGGTCAATAGTACTTGTAGCTATTCAGTTGTAATCTTGGTGTGTCAACGCGTGTGCGACAAATTTACTAGAGCTGTGGATAAAACGGGCCATTTGAGGATTGCGAGATGTAAGTCGAGTGTTTTGTTTCTCTCGTGTGGTAGTGGTCAGGAGGGGAACGGAAGTCAAATACGGCTGATTTGTGATTAGTAAAGACGACGAAGTTTTAACCTTCCAGAATAAATCAAAAGTGTTCAGTGGCAAGGTAGCTCGTGACCAAAATCTCAGGCTGGAGTTTCTTGAATATTAGACAGACTAGGTTTCATCACGCTGTTGCAGAACGGCGTCTACTGCTGACTGAAATGCCTGTTTTCGAAATGGTCCTCGAGTGTTCATTCACCTTTAAATAAGATAATGCAGTCTATTGGCGTGAAGGTTATTCATAATCAAAAAAGGAATAATGTCATTAATTAGTGGGCCTGACGTGACCTTTTATCCCTCAATTCCTAAGCTGGTGGACTCTGTCTCCGCAGAACGCCCCTGCTCATTTGCTGTTTAGCCTTCTGGCTTTAACCATTCACACTGTTACTAAGACTTGAGGCGCTGTCTTCTTCAGCACCATACTACCTCTAATACCCGTTGTGTAAACTACATAGACTTTGTTATCTACATCCAAGTTCACAATACACTTGGTCATCATTTTAAATGGTTTACTTTGGTTGTCTGTTACTATTGTTGTCCAACGTCATTATTCTGCAGTACGGTGATCCAGCGTTATTTTTACCGAACGACCAAACTGGTGCGAATAGCATGTTTTCTGCTACGCAGATGAACTGTCTATCTTACTTTGTTTCTGGTTTCATTGCTCAGTCTATAAGATTAGTGAGGAAGAGCGGTCGCAGTATAGTACTCGCATCACTACTATTCAGCAGTGAGACAATAGCATGAATTTTGACATTGAAGTAGCCGCAGGAAATACACAGGAAGAAACATCGGAGTGCAGCATCGTATGAAATGGTTCTTGGTACATGAAGGGACTAAACATTGGCGCCTTGGCAACCGTGACGCTCTGGGACCACTACCGTACCCAGATGAATTTTTTTATTTGCTGTTATTTTGAAACGCATAACCCATGTGCTGCTTTCCTGAATAAATAACCCTTGCGCCATCCGTGTTCTTGGCTCACAACACAAGTGTAGGCCATGTACACCATTCAATCACAGTGACGTTTGTGCAACTTCCACTGAAACCGGAAACCCATCTACACACTTCCATCTAACTGAGCATCATTTGAATTACCCTCCGCCTCGAGGAATAATTTGCTTCTTTCAAAGTTTATCTTGTCCTTCCAACAACGTCAGTCATCTTAGTCTACTCACATAGGAAACCCAACAATCAACGTGGCTATACCAATCCGTCATGATCTTGGTGATCTTTGCACCAAACATCCTCCGCATAGATTGATCAACACATCAGGTAAAGAGTTTTCTCAATCATCGCTCCCGGATCTTTCACAACAGTGCCGCATTTGCAGCCATAAGCAATGTAGTGTACATCTCAGATTCAACCTCTTCATGGCTTAATCCACTGAAGTTTACCCCTATCTCAGTAATCGATAAAACCTTCCGCATGGGACCCAACATTGCAAGAGGCTGACAAGGACTGTTGGCGCGTACATTTCTTCGGGCACAACGACGCACTTTCCGGAGTTTCCAACACACGCCAGCATTGTAACAAATGCCAGACAACAATCGCTTCGAAAGAATCGTGTGGACCAAAAGCCTGCTAGGGTAACAACCAACTCAGAAGAAAGCCTATGTTTCACTTGATGCTTATGTTACTGTTACAGTAAATCGCAATTTGGTGTCGACCAAAACTTTGACGGGGGAGTATCATACAGGTTTGAGTGACCTCATTCGAAATTGACCATTCCTCTATGATAGGGTGTCTTTCATTCTACCTTCTGTTTCATTCTAGCTTTAAGAGGCAGAATGAATTATTCAGGCTTAGCTTTTAACTAGTCCTGAGCATTGTGGAATAAAACTGCAGTAGTACTCAACAATACGTGGGAAGTGAGGGCTTTCTGAATACTGTTTGTGGATTATCTTTGATGACACTAATTGTCTTGGGGAAAAGTTGATTGCTGCTGTGCTCGATCCCATGACTAGGAAACCACGGAAATCACCCTAAGAATGCACTTTATGAGAGGAAGTGTTGCACCCTATTGAGTAATCTCTTCGGCTAAACTTTGTTGGTGAGACACGTGTTGCTGGATGTCCTCACTCACGACGTGAACATCGTTAACGTAGACATCCATAAGCAAGATCATTGAGACAATCATGTGTAATGAGAGAAGAAAGAATTGCCAGACTCCATATTCCTCTCTCGCTAGCGCCTTTAATTTGTCCCAAGAAGAACAACACAATAAAAGAGTTCCAGTCATCATTATAGACAGCAACAGATCAGTGGTTCGCACTGATACTTAACTGCCACACAACCCCGATGAAAAAAGTAATCGCCGTACGGAGAGAAGAAAAAAGAAGCCGGGAAGAGAACTAACTACTAAAAATAGCTACGTGTGTATTCAAACACTCAACATCAAGGTGCTTATGCTTTTCAAACAAACAACCAAGCTGTAAATGAAATTAAGGCGTCATCAGTATGACAGATTCCATACGACTTTCACTGCCCCGCGTCATTAAATGCACTCAACTCAGACAACTCGGTCAAACAATGACAACGTCGACACCACTGAACTCGATTAGTCGCCGTTTCACCTAACGTCTCCAGCCTGTAGTCGATAACTTTATATGGAAATAATTACTGTCTGAGGATGGTTCCAATCTGAGGCCTGCACTGCTTATATGTATGCGACCGTGTTATCTTAACCTTCAGTTTAAGGTGAAGAACTGCTATACTGATCTATTGTGAAGGAACAGACGAATATTAATCAGTCCACCAAAGCAGCAGTCTCACATAGACTCCGTACTGCTTTTGAAGCTCCTTCGTGCTTATGTGAGAAAGGCACACTTCAACGTCGCGTGGGTTACAATCTGCTTTTTTGCAGTCATCCTATGTGGAAGATCGGTTCAGTGGTAGTTAAGTACTCAGGTCTATCTTTAGATCGATTTTAATGACGTTTGCCTTGCACTTCACTTCACGAAAGTATCTCCATGGTCTGCATTATGTCGTTTGTGTACACATGGTTGATGAGGGGGACTTCGGTCTTCCGACCATCGTTTGATCACTTCACAATCGACTTGCAGTGCGTTGGAACCATTTGAGTTCCAGTTTTCTGGGTCATTGGCGTAAAAAAGCATCATTGGCAGTAAGGCCTGAAGAGTGTTTGATGGGAATCGAGATTACTAGTAGCCAGAGAGCACTTTTATGAGACCCCAACGGAACTAGAGGGGAGAAGAATTACCTTACCCGGTCTTAACTCTAAACGTCCTGTTGTCACAGAGTGATGTAGTCCAACGCTGAGCTCCCTAAATGCAATTAGATTTTGGTCTGTTCGTGGAAGCTCATGAGGGGGAAGTTGCAAGGTTTTGGCAAGATAAAAATCGACAGCACCTCATATGAAATAATTTACTAACGTATTTTTTTGTGGACATCCCTCTTGATTCATTGTGCGTACTAAGTAGGAAAGTGGTAACTTAAAAAGTAAGGCCAAGAAGTTCAAATCAAGCTAATTCCTAGGCGAGTACGCATGTACCCATTGAAAATGGCGATATGTGTTTTTCTTTGTTAACTGTCTGATCAGTTAGGTTGTGTCAGTATAGCTCCACTAACAATGGATTGAATGGCCCTGTTACACGCTAGCTACCCACTTACTTTCTGTGAAGGCTGTCGATCAAACAATAGTACTATCAGTAACGCCAACATCCAGCAACACCTTTTTGTTCTAATTAATTGGCTAAAGGGATCCCAATGCTCTGATTTTAAGACAAGGTGATTCAAACCAACGGGGCCCGCTAAGATGAGCTGTTGTATGCAGCAGACACGTTGTTATCTGAGAACAGTCGCTACATTCAAAATCCATAGACTTCGTCCTCGAACTTTGAGCTGGTGTGCTTCCGAGAATTGATGGGATCGAGGGATTTCAGCCGGTTAAAATCAGGGCTTCACTAAGGTGTACATTTTGCTCATACTGTTCTGTGCTGCAGCGGTCATCTCTGTTGTCTTTAGCACAAAGTCTATGATTAGCAACGTCAGATGGATTCATAGCGTTGCGTTAAGTAGGCATTTATCCGAATCTGAAAACCTGGAAGCCACCAGGCTGGGAGATTCCGTTGTCCCACAGTAATGTTCCTCGTTTAGTAAAATAAGCGTTCTCTTCAGAGACGGCATTTATTCCACCCGAAACATCTTCTGCATGACTGTAGGCAAAGAAGTTGACATCAAAGATTGTTCTTATTGGTTCAACGAATCATTTCGCCAAGTATTGTTTGTATTCTACCTTCCCGTGAGCCAAAGTCTTGTGACACTTACTGCTGTGCTGTGAACCACGACGACAAGCTCTGTCGGCTGGATACCAACCGTCTATTTTTGCTTCATGAGGTCCGGACGTTCATTTCAACTGACCCAATAACTAGGTGTTCATTCTACTTATACGATCTCCGTCACAACGAGACTGGACCTTGACGTGGTGTGACGGCTTACACATCTCGATGACCTATTGGGCTAACCGGACGGTGTGGCCACCACACCGACAGAGTCACTCATACCAGGCAAGCCAATAAGTAGAGATCTGACAAACCACAGTCTTCTGGTCTTCCAGGTTGGGAGTTGGAAGAAGGTTGGCATCTTTTTTCGGGAAAATGTACCAGTTCTGGTACACAGCTACCCGCCGGCTGCCTTGCGGTATAGGCTTTTGAGCCAAAAGCTTTGGTTGAGAACCCTAATCGTTCTCCTGTCTAGGTCTGGGCGCCCAGGCAGTATCTCAGCCCACACACAACCATGAGCAATCATAAATCAGGTAACTCCATACTGCATCGGCCGTCTCGCAGTATAGACTGGGTCGCCCTATCTGCTGCATACAGCAGGGTGGATAGGCGAAAACATGTTACTGCTGACCCCTTTCCCACTGTCCTATCCAATTTACTCATCAGACCCCTCCAAACCTCCGTTTCTAATAATTGCTCTAAGGCCCCACAAAAGATGTAGTTAACCGTGGTAACACTGAGCCGGTAAGTTCTGTCTCTTACCATTCAGCTTCAAGCCTCCCTCGTCCCTTGCTTAGACCCAGAATGCGAACTAATGGGTGCCTTCAATCTTCGCACTATAAAACAGATGGGTCAGCAGGCTGCTGTCGCACGAACGTTAGACTTGTTGCATGTCGATATCTGCTGTATCTTGAAGACTAGAAATCAGGACGGTAGTCAATGTATGGAACTGACAGCACCCGCATTGTCTGCCCGATACTGATTAT